>JASANN010000647.1:253455-280832 GCA_031762395.1 Calameuta pygmaea | reverse complement strand
ATGGATAAGAGGTATTCCATGAGATCAGTATAGGAGACCGGCTCGAGGAAGAATGAGCGCTCGGAGTCCGCGCGCTGCCTCATGCGCTCCCCCCCACTCTCCGCCTGCTGCCACTCATCGAGCCTTGCGCGACGGATTTGCGCGCACACAATTTTGGCCAACTTTCAGTACTTCTAAATATGCTTGGCCAGAATTTCCAATTTCCAACTCTTAATATTTTACTTTATTGATTTAATCATTTATTTTAATCTTCCAAACGCCTAATTTATTAATATTTCAATTTGAACGTAATTTGTTCTCGATTTCTACAATTCCAATTTAATTTTTATCTACCCCGTATGTTCAGCGAGATTTTGATTTAGCCTCGATGTTATATTTTGAATAAATTCTGAAAGTAAATCAAAATCCAATAATGTTTAGTAGTATTTAAAAAATAAATATATAAATAACCTTTTCTTAAAAATGTCTTAAAAATGTTTCAACAATAGGCTTTTTCAACAGTTCTTGAGAAATTCTAGAGTTCCCGGTCTCGTTCTAACGGTTGCTTTGGGAACCAGCGGTGAGTAACGCAGAACCTCTGCCCGCCTAGTTACATATTCATGTTCACATTTAGCTCGTCTACAACCGGATTCGCGTTGTCAACGGCGGCGATGATCAGAAAATCCTACTTCCAAACTCACCATTACGATTTAGCGCGATGACTTGGGTATCGCCTAAAACCGTAGCGTTGTGTATCTCCATTTTCCACATTTTTCTGTCTGGTTGAATTTTTTAAAACTAAGAAATATGTTCCCCGCGTAAATGCATTTTCAGGTCCTAGTTCAGAAATTACAAGAGCTAGTGTAAGTGCCATTTAACCTGTAAGAATTTAATATGAACTTGTTTGAAATTATCAAATTTCTTTATTTTCTCACCAGCACTTCATCACGTATCTTTTCATCGTCTATAACTGTCACATTCAATCGACAGAACGGCCAACGGTCCCTGAGTCCAATCAACCAAATAATATGCCCAGAATATATTTATATTTACTTAACTTATTCCCAATTAAAATCTTCTTCCACGACCTGCATATATCCAGAAAGGCACAGTCCAGCGAATCGACGGTCTCCATTGATCAAATAAGAGAAGGAAAGTGAATGCAGGGATCAACACAAAGCTATAACTAACGATTTGGCTTATTTTTATTTCGTATCCCGTAAGTTTATTTTATAATGTTCTTCATTAAGCTTTATGGTTCTTACACACATAGAACGGGGGTGGTCTTCGCCCATGCCACAATAGTTTAAAAACGAAATCTCGTATGTAAAGTACTTTTCTTGACGACACTCCGTGAATCAAACAGCTACAGTTCACTCTTACAGGTTATAAAGCCGACACCAAAATGGATGCACCAATCAGACACGATGTTACCAATTAATTTTCATTTCGCAGCCGTTCAATTCAAGGAGAGTGAACATATTTTCAAAACCGAGGCTCAACTTATGCTTATTTATGCGGGTAATGAAGTATTTCGAAATTGCGAATGTATGATCATAACATTTATTTATTTATTATATTTTCCCTCATTCTCTCTCTCTCTCTCTCTTTCTCACGCCTATTTCTCTAGCTCTCTCACTCCCTCCCACACTGTGACTGTACCTCAGAGTCAATTTATCCATCACGCTCTATATCAATCCGTATCGTATCTTAATAATTCGATGAATCATTATTTCGTTCTTTTTTTTATTTCGAAAGACGCCATCCAGCTCTCTCTCTCACACACACACACATGCTCATCCCCTCTCATACACACTCGGCACCCATGCCTGTCATATCCACGTGCCACAGTCCATACAAGAAATCTCTCTCTCGTTAATCGAGCGTCTCATCGCTATTATCTGTCTCACTCTCAGCATCATCTCGAGGATTCAATAGTGTATTTTTTTTTTCCCACAAACACTAACTGCATTTACGTAGACTTAAATCCGCGAAACGAGGCGTGCGTTCTAGTTTCTTTTTTTTTTCACACATGCCGTTCCCTTATTCGCTCGCTCGACAAGCCGCAGCGAACACGCGTGTTCGTCGAACGCTCGAAATCGGCGAACCAAGACAGTTTAACGAGTAATTAGAATCCTTCGCTAAAACAAAATCGAACGGACCTTCCGGACCGATTAGTCAATTCGTCTGCGGAACGTCCGCGAGCGTTTCCCCTGCGTAATTCGAGCCGCGTAAGCGCACGCGTACGCCAGGCTTGAATTAATCGGAGGTTTTCTTGTCTGTACAAAGAAAAGATTGTCAATTCCGAGTATGTCGGTCGTGGAAAAAGAATAAAAAAAAAAATCAAATGCACAACTATGCAGGCTCGTTACGAAAGAAAAAAAAAATCACAGCTGTTAAATTTCGTAATCGCAAAAATCTCGCGCTTAGTCGTTCACTTAATTATACATTTTATTTAATATATAAATATTATATATATATATATCAAATAAAAAAAATTCGTTAATCATCGCACGACCGTCATTCCCGGTACTACGTCGACAAATAAAATTATAAAACTTAATGCGGAAAAACCCACAATGCAACGCGCTGGTAAAGTGGCCGAACATAAAGATGGGTATACTTATAATACTACAATAGATATTAGTACAAAAATTAATGCTGCTATGATACCTACACGATTTTACAAAGGAGCGACCAGGAGCGTGAGAACTGCGAGCGACTGATTTCCCATAGAGCGCCGATCTTCTTTACCGTCTATCGTTAACGTCGGTAAGCCGATCGTTCGACATACCGATCGACGCCCGATCGTCGTGAATAAATCGATCGGGGAAAAACTGTCGCGCAGCAGACGAAATAAAATAATATCGTTAAGCCTTTACCCGCTAACGTTCCCCGTCGCTCCTTTCACCATAAATTTGCGTCATTCGACCAACGCTTTAACGTCAGTCCAACGAACCTGTCTCTCTTGTTGGTTATGTCGGACAATATTTATGTATTTTTCATTTATCTCTTATATAGTAATTTTATCCGTTAAGTAAGTGTTACATATATCGCGTGTGGCCAGCCCGTGCTATCCTCATAGCGCGAGTCTTCGTACGTAACCCGTGGGTGTCCAAGGACACTAGGGTAGTTTACGAACCGAGCACCGCCTGGCGACAAAAAGATTTACTTCTCACCCGTGTAGGATCGAGCGATTTGCCTCGTATGAAAAATCATTTGGCAATTACGGAGGCTCGGAACGAAGGCTCGCAGCTTACGTTTCCCATTTAGCCGGTTAGCATAGGCGGCCAGACCCTTTTTTCAATGCGCCTTTCTTTATTCTTCTTCATCTTCCTCTCATTCCCTCATATTTTCATCGTACGATCCAGAAATGACACAGCAACGTTATGTAATGTAACACGTACAGTATATTATAATTAACGTATGTATTTATACTATGTATTTACAGACAATCACATGGAATCGTAGATATTCTATTATCGTTCGTATAGTCTGACCAATCTTAAAGGTAGCTTTCATTTTTCTCTCTCTCTCTCTCTCTCTCTCTCTTATGCTCCTTTCTTTTTCTTATGGATGCTTCCTTGTCAACCCGAATTAATCTTGCGTAACACTTTTTCATTTGGTTCTCGTTAAAGTGTGCGTCTTCGCTACGTGAGCTGAAACTTGTTCAATTCTACTACCCGTTACAACGAGTGCACGTATACATATACATATACATATTATAAAAACAGTGCGATAACTAGCTCGCGGAAAGCAAGCAGCCCAGGTAACCCCATCGCTGTTTGTCCCCCCCCCCCCCTCCCAACCCCTTTAAAATTGCATACAGGTTTTTGAAAAATTCCAAAAAAGCCCATGGTCACGCTGCATGGATTTATCAGATTGAAAATTATAAGCGCGAGGATTGCAATCATTTTTTTGATTAAATTTTTCATTTTTAAATTATCGACGCTACAGACAATTCATTGCAGGATGCATTTTTTTCATGAATATCTCAATTTCATCTCAATATCTGTTAATACTATCTCGATTGTCAAACGTACAGTTACGATAATTGTGATACTTGGTAAAAAAAAAAGCAAGGAATTTTTCGATTTAGTTTTTCAAAATTATTACATTAGGTGATTTAATTTTATAAAAATAAAATTCACGATTTTCGTACTTAGTTTCGGGGTTAAGACTGATGCAGCGTAACTGACCATATGTGGATTTTAAAACACTGCATGTCTATACGTATAAAAACACATTCGCGTGCACATAATGTATATCTCATACAGACATTCTGGAGGTACAGAAAATTCAATGTTTCGCGCGAGCGAAGCAAAAATATGAATTGAATTATTTGATGCTTACAAAGAAATGAATTAAAAAAAAAATGTATTTAAGAAATAGCCATAATTAGGTAATCTCTCGAACGATAAAGAGATCTAAGCAGAAATCATTAAAATTCATGACAACTGTACAGTCTGTATGCTATATATATTCACATGTATTTATGCATGTACGCGAATGTGATTATACATTATCATATATGCTTGTTACACAACATTTACGAGGTGCATACACTCAATTAGCTTGGCGTTAAAAGTGCAGATCTTGGTTGGACTCTGCAATATAATTTTCACATTGGCCACCATGGATGGCCAAAGATTGATTTTGACGTGGCTTTTGTTCTCGTTGAAAAATCACTCGTGTGTATTCTCATATCACGAGATTATTATCGACGATAACAAATGACCGTTCAAAGAATCGAGTGTGCACACGCGTCACATGTTTCGTTATTATCCTTAACAGTACCTCAACATACAGACTTATCGAACAAGCTTCAATTCTGGCGACAGACGCGGACGAAGTGTCTTTTTTTCCTAATGCACTGCGCATGCGCGTAATCGTGATCACGTGATAGAATATATAATAAATGATGCAAACAGCTCGATGCTCCATTGGCTTCTTATGTACATTATTGGTTTTCGGTGAACATACCCAGAAGTGACGTGCGACGATTCAACGTAAGATAATTACTTGACGTTGGAAAGAAATGGGAAAGAGATCAATTAATTAATTTAACGAATTTAAAATGGAGAGCTGATCTGAAGTAGCGCTTTGCCATCGATACCTGAGAATTAATGAATTAATTGTGATCGGTAAATTTTCGAGCAGTCCTAAATATCCGAAGGCGTCTTTCACGTTGACTCGTTCACGTTTTGGGTTTTCTCTTCAGTATAGAAACGTAGATGTTGGGAGATCGCGAGCAGCGAATCTCTAAAATTCTAGCTACGAATAAAGGCTACATAAAAAATAGCTTTTTAAATAGGCGTGACGAGGTCGCTCGCTGTATGAGATTTTTTGACATAAAACTATGCTGGTATTTAACGTTGACGTTGATGAGATCGAGAAATCGATAACGATGTTGACGAACTTCTCGTTATGTTCAAATGTTAATATACAGTCGACTCGGTGCTGAACCCTTTTCTGGTTAAAATGTCATGAAACTCAAGTGAAACAGAACCGCGGGTCGCCTGATAGCAAAATCGATTTGACCAAAGTCCTACTTGTAGGACTTAATAATTTAGTAGCTTTTACGTCAAATAAATTCGATCCTCGTGCATAAATAAATTAACACATGTTTCAACCCCGTATTCATTAAATTTTCCTCTCTCTCTCTCTCTCTCTCGTCCGCATTCCATTTTCTCCAACCCCCTTAACATCAAAACACTTCAGAATAAAATCTCCCTAAATCCTACATACTAACGGCCGGATCACATCTCGAGGTTGAAGATCACTGGTAAGCGTAACTTTTTCGAAATCAAGAAGTTCCAAGCTCTCGTGCCATTTTTTTTTTTTCAATTGAAACGAACATTAGACAAATGAGTGATTGAAGATATCCTTAGTACGTATAAAAAATCTTTTTCTTTATCAGTTAAAGTCGTTGTGCATATAATCGAATGGCTTTGCAAAAATCGAAATGAACCACCGATACTTCACTGATTTCATAAGATGCAATTGAATTGGGCACGAGTGTGTAGGACGATTGAAATACGGCGCTCATTATGCCTAATAGAAATGATTACCCTCGATCTCCCATTCTCTTCATTTCGTTGCTGTCTCATCGAATTAACATTTTTCTCTCTACCTGACCTACTGCTGTCTAGAAGACAATCGAGCACCTGGACACTTCCTCCGTCGGACACTCGATCATCGCTTCGTTGGGTTTGAGAATTCCATTGACTTTTCAGCCAATTATCGACCGTGTAACGTTTGAGTGTAGACAGCCAGTGAGATAAGGATAACGAGAATTAGGAAACGTTCTTTATGGTACGAGGAGAGGGTAACGGCACCGCTAAGCCACCACAGGGCATTACTTCCACCAGGAGCAGAACTGATGCCTCGCTGAATAGCTGCAGGATGTTCGCCTGATAGAGAAAAGGTAACGGAGTCAGAACTTTTAATAAAATATTATCGTGCTGCAGGTGTAAAAGGATATAATTTAACTCACCATTCAGCACATGAAGCTGTACACTGGCGCTATCTAAGTTACTAGGATTGCAAGTGTAATTTCCTGAATCCTCACGCCTCGCGTTTCGTATTATAAGACTGTTGATGATATCAGAGTCAATCCGCTCCTCCTGAATATCCTGTTTGTCCATCTGATAGTTGAGCACACGCACCCCATTATGATACCAAAATACGAAGAAGGGTCCTTCAAGCGACTGTTTTATCACACAGCGTAAAGCCACTGTGCTACCGGTCTTCACGTACATATCTCGATCTCCCATTATCTCGATTTTTGGCACTGGAAGTAAATGCCCGTATTCAATTAGTCTAATTAAATTAATTTTAAGAGACTCTCTTTGCATGAAACCCTTGAGACTCCGTCCACTTACCAACGACGTTGAGCTTGACGGTATGACTCCTTTTGGGCTCGGTAGAGATTTGGCATTCATACTCGCCCTCGTCTCGTGCCTGCACGTACTTAACCTGGAGCGTCCACGTGTCCTGGGCGTCGGAGAAGATCGCCTGGAACCTTTCGTCCTCGATAAACATGGTTCTATCCACAGAGATTATGTGAGCATCCCTGCTTCTCACCCATGAAACCTTGACAGGAGATAGTAAAAAAAAAAATTACATCACAGTTAACCATATCTGAATTTTTCCATTAATAACATAACAATACATAAAGATCTTTCAAATCTGTCTCGTTACTAAATGCATATCTGATGTGAAAAAAATATCGCTTCGAATTAATAATAAACTTTTCAATTTACCGACCGATCACTCGTTACCGACCGAGAAACATATAGCAGAGTGGCTCGATCTGATGGATAAGTTCGAAAGTTCTCAGACGACTTTTTCCACGTAAAGTTTTATTCCCCAAAAAAACATCACTATTTTCGTTCTTTATAGACGCTGCCCTTTTTATTTTCTATCGCCGTCGAAAACGCTACGCTTGGTAAATTGTTCTTGACGATGGATTTTATGAATAACGCGATTCGTCGTGCTTTATTGCGTTGCCCGACCGTAAAGAATTCTCGATGGTTAGTAGATAGTGTCGCCCTCGTGACCGAACCCTCGCGTTTACAGTGCCCGGATAACATCGAAACCACGTACTTCCTCACAGACACATCAATCAAATTCGCGTGTTGGAAGACACTTCTTTCGACAGGATGCGACGATGTTGTACGGATTCTTTCTTACCTGTAAACCAATTCCACTTGAAAATTCCAGTGTCTGAGTAGTGAGTCTATACTTTTGTTACTTAAAAATATGCATCACTCCGTACCACTGGTAAATCCATATACGTCACTTAACCCGGAACTGGGCGCGTGGGGTGTCTGAGACAGCTCAACTCAATGAATTTTAAATAAAGAAACAAATCGCGCGACCATTCCCGGTTGACGGGATACTTTTTTAACAGGATGACTGACTAACAAAAAAAATTGTAATACCCAATTAGGCGAGACAAAATTTCGAGGTAATATTTCGTCGTATGGTTTCGAGATTTTGACTTTTTCGATAATGACTCTCAAGTGGAACGAGGACGCGACACTTCAGTCTCCGTGCTCAAGAGGCGTCTTGCTATTAACGCGGATTTTAAGTTCAAACTTTCAAGCGTTTACCGAAACGGGTGCATTTTCCACTCAAGGCACTACTAGGCTCGAGAGAGCAGCGCCATGCGAAGCGATAGGTTTTTCTGGTTAATCTCAAACGTCCATCATCGAACGTGCACGTGCGTACTCACCGATTTATTGCCCAGTTGACGCACTTTGCAGGGCAAATAGGCGTGAGTTCCCAGCTGAACGGTGATATTTTCTGGACTGTTTGAATCGAAGTACGGACCTGGGTAAAGCCCGTCGATTCTCTTTACCAGCGAACGTGATCTCGTGCTGACCCCTACGAGAATTCAGGTAAGCCCCATTCCCATTACTGCATCTCAGAAAAATTATTTAACACTTTTCTGACCGGTTACGTGCACACTCGTCTTTTCATGCCCGAACGTTCTTCTTTGCACTTACATCAGTTCATGAAATTTTTAAGCCTAAGAGCAATATAGGTCTCGGATGCACAGGAGAGTTACTGCCCGATATAGCCGGCCAGCAAAGTGTTAATACAATAATAAATTAGAGACTGCATATCGGTGCCTAATATTGCAATAGATTCCATCTCCGAACTTGAGGACATTTTATTGGCATTAGATTCATGTTAAAAAAAATTACCTAATATAATAATAAATTAAAGAGGCTGTATATCTGTTCCAAATATTACATTAGACATCCATTAAATTATTTGACTATGCTCGATTACAATCACCAGTTAATCATTAATCTTATCACGTGAAGCACAGGCTTTAACGAACCTTTCTTGTCTGATCTCTGGATCAAAGAGCTGTACCCTAATTCAGCTATACTAAGTAATTATCAAAATCGAAAGTAATTGTTCGATCGAGGCACTTTACAATGGACAAGCATCCTCGCGGTCGACCACTCCTAGTTCGGTTTGGCCGGGACCTACGTGGAATCTCCGATATCGATAAAAGACCAACTATTGGTCTACTTTTTTGTTTGGTGCTTCCCTAAGTTTTTCCATGTAAGCTAGTACGTGGATGGTAGATGGTCCAGGGATCGAGAGATACTCAGCGAAGGAGTTAGTTAGTTGACTATAGTCAGGCTCGAGGCCAGATACGTGTTCCCGAGTAAAAGAGGGCGAAAGCGAGAAAACGTGGAGCTCGTCTCGACTTGAGGAGCAAAGCTGTTGCAGGATGCTCGGGCCATGTAAGATCACAAGGGATGGAAAATCTGCGCAGAAGCGCGCACGCGCACGTCTTCCTTGGCGAACAAAATCATTTGCCTATATACAGCTGCCGAGCCAACTATGGCTGTGAATATAGCACAGTGTGCCATGGTACAGTATAACGATACTCTATGTATGTAGTTGGTAGACTGACAGCAATTCAGTTACACTTTCTGGGAAAAAGGAATGAAAATAATTTGAAAGGAAAATAAATAACTTTCTTCTGGGTAAAAGGAGGATTATTTTATTTGCTTCTACGAATTTGGCAATTTTTTATCATCTTTTCTTTTGGCTCAGACCGCTTCGATCTGTATACTTGCTACTGTTTGAAAACCGGATCCGCCATTTTAGCCGGCATCCTCGGCATAATGATAATCATAGTGATGAATCTAATTAGATTCGAGGCTCGAGATGATTTCCAGTTTTGCTCATGGATTGTATTAAATAATTAATTGGTTTTGCTAAATTTTGCTGGTCACGTTCTATTTTAGCACAATGCAGGATAATGCAAATTCAGTATGCGGATTGACGCGCATCACTGCATCGACCCTCGTTAATTTGCTAAAATTACAAAACGCACAAGAATAATACTTTATCGTACTGCAATAAAAATAAATTAATGCTTATAAATGATCTATTAAATGAAACGGTATCAATGATAACAACAAGCTATTATGCCAAATTAGTAGATGATAAAGTACTTTTGCCTATTTTGCCAATTTTTAAAGGATCAACGAAACATGAAATCATGTTCAACGCATTCGGTGCATTCGTATGGAACGAATTCTTTACGAGTGAAAATCATGGGATCGCCTTTGACACAGTGCGGTACAAAAGGCGATAAATTAATCTCTGAAAACAGGGCTGCGGCTCTTTTGCGCAGCACTTGGACCGGAGCAACTCTTATCTGCCTCCGCCTACCACGCCGCCCTTATCATCGGCTGAATTTTCACTTCCAAGAAAAAGCTTTCTGTAGACTCTATCCGAGTAACGTCAAAGCATCGATACGCTGTCTATCGAGGCTATAAGTGTAATTCGATTCTTGTCCTTACAATAGTAATGCAAATTTATGTCAACGAACATTTCAAAATCAATTCCGTTGACGCGGAACAGATGTGACTTCGCCGAGCCTCTATTTCACGGAACAAGCAAGTAATGTGTCGCAGTCTTACCAGTGACGCCTAGAAGAATCCAGCAGACGAGGCACAGGACATAGTAGTTAACGTAGGAGGAAGTCCTCATGGTGACGACGAGGACGGAGCCAGTATCATCTCAGAGCATGATAGTCCTGGGATTATATGCGATTATACCCGACGAGTATATTCACGTACGCGCACTCTCAATTACAAGTTCACACATTTAACCTGAAAAATTTTCTTCTCTATCACGATCACATATTCCTGGATTCAAATTTACGAAGAATTTCGTTGGCCCAACTGGGGGGGCTCGGCACACTGGGTTATAAGCGAGTATACGGGCACAGTCCGGGGGGAATTGTATCGCGGGGGTTGAAAACTGCGAGTCGAATTTTCGGGGGTGCTTGTCGTCGCGACGCCCGGGCGAAGCTCTGAACCGCCGGGCTCCGGTGGCACTGCCCGCGCCCGTCCGGGATCCGCGCAAGCGTGCTTTTCCTGCTTCGCTGATCAGCCAGCTTCTCCCTCCCTTTCGGCCGCATACAATCCAACCCTCCGACCCTACGTCAGTCTGTCTCGCTCTTTCTTTCCTCTTCTCTTCGTCTGCTGAATATATACGCGCAAGATAGACGCCACACGATAACGGCAGGGTTGCTCCAGCTACGCGTCCTTCTCTGATTCCCTCGCTCTTCCCATCTCCCTTTTCACTTATCTTCCCTCTGCGAGACGAAAATTTTCCATCGCTTTCGATAATTTTAACGCATTTTTTTTTTTTTTTTGTAACAGGACAGCGCCACATGTAGCGGCCATTTAAGTAACTATGATCTACAGCTATTTTATACCTGAAAACTGTTTGTCGCTTCGCATGATTTGTTTGAATAATCGGCTTCGAAGAGTGTGGCTGTACTTTGATTAGTTACGTGTTCTATTTTAGATGTTATGTAAGGGGGGAAAGTGTGTTTAATGACATGTACTTCGGTAACTATTGAAAAATTTACTCGGGAATGATCCAATTTTATTGTATTGTTCACGATTTAGTGAAATTTTCCGATTTCCTTACTACTTCGAGATTTAATCGGTAAACTTTTTTGGAAAATTATTTCTGGGACATTTTAGCTAAACTCCAAGTGTCACCTACGTATGTGATGTGAAATCTGTCTCTTAGATTCTTTTGACATTTTATCTTCATGCTTGATATATCGTGTTAACGCAGGTATCGTTTACTAGAGAGGTCAATGTCACTGTGAAGGCCATCTTCTTACGTATCATAGCGTAAAAAGAGTCCCCTGAATCTTCAACTGATATTACGACCCACATACAACCGGTGTCTCGAATAAAACTAACCTCACTTTTTAGACTTACCTTTGGATACAGCAATTTTATTACGTCTGTAATTAAATGTGGGCGATTCTGGAGTTTATATTATGTTAATGATATATTTTTCATATAACAAATTTCCACGAGTTACTTTTTCATAATAGATACGAAAATTTCCTGTAATTAAAACGTTGGCTTACACATGTATATCTTATAATTGCCCACATTTAATTACGGTATATGTCTGGCAGAGATATAAATGGTTTTGATAGTCCTGTAATTTTTATTATGATACGTGTTGATGCTCCTGCGAGCTTTAATTAATGGTTACGCGTAACAACTAGAACGAAATATTTCCTTGTCAACAATCTGCTCTGATAACAAATAAATGTTGAAATATGGATGTCGATTAAAAATTGATTTTTTTTTTTACAGAATCAGTGTTTTAGCTTGTGATTATGAATATTTTGTATCGATTCTCTAGATTTCGGTTTATCGTCAGATCAATTCAAATCCTACGATATCAAGTTATCATGGCGAAGTTTATTAATAGTTACTATTTGGCTTACGATTATATATCGAGTGTAATATTATGATCTTCATCTATCATTTTACATTTTACAGTGTCTTTT
Source organism: Calameuta pygmaea (assembly GCA_031762395.1). NCBI lineage: Eukaryota > Metazoa > Arthropoda > Insecta > Hymenoptera > Cephidae > Calameuta > Calameuta pygmaea. The sequence goes on along the minus strand of JASANN010000647.1, from coordinate 268,483 downwards.
CTTACAACGCATAGCAAAAGTAATTTTAAAAACGTCTGATGAGCATCTTAACCCTCCAGCTACATCTGACGCGCTAAACGCGCCACGACGCGGCATGATTACAAAACTGGTCTATCAAAAAAAAAAAGTGTTCAATATTTTCCAAATTTGAAAAATTCTACTTAATTTCGAATTATTGAATTATAATTCAACTAGAATCTCAAATATCTTTTTATTAATAATTTTTCAATGTTCCAAACGTCTGTTAATAAATCATTAACGCAATATGTTTGTTCTTAAAATATCGATTTTTTCGAAAATCAATATTTTTTTATTTCGATCATTAATCATTTGCACTGCAAAAATAACTTGATTTATTTTTCATATAAAAATATGAAAAAAAAAAAAAAAAAACGAAAAACTTTTTCGCTTAATTAAAATGCAGCAGTACATACGTTACCGATAAATAAAAAACAGTGTAAAAATCAATTAAAATACAAGATCATCCATTTACATTTAAATTGATAAAATATTTTCACGTTAAAAATCGATTAATCGGTACAATCAATGAATTTTGTAATTACGCCTATGCGTCATCCATAAACAAAGCCACCTGCTGGGGGATGTAAATCGTATAAATAAATAATTAAATCTCCAAACTCTGAGATATTATTAATACACAATGATTATTTATGACCGTCAATTTATCGCGAGTGACAAATAAAAAAAAAAATTGTTCAAATCCAATTTCAAGAATTTGGAGAGACTGATTGAGAATAATAAATTCTTAGTCATGATCGCCATAGGTAAAGGTATACGTTCGATATTCAATGGCACAAACACGTTCCTGATTAATCGTTTGACAGATTGAGTGGGATAAGTGGAAAATAGTCCTCGATTTTAATCCTGTCGACTGCTGTCAACTGTCAGTCCAACTTTCGGAATCGCACTCGCACAGCGCCAATTAGACGGGACGTTTCGATCGATTGTATTCGTCAGGAGTGACATTGATTAATCCACGTATTCCTCGAAAAAGTATATGAAACCCTAATCGGTGTATGTTTCTTTTAATGGAATTTGATATACCAAACGTTAAAAACGATGGCGTGAATAGTAAAGCAATCGGGTTAACGTTTCAAAACAATTTTAAGGTTAGGTACGTACGTTGATACCAATATCGTGTTCTCATTGTATATAAGGTATTGAAATTCAATACAACTACTATTCCGTACTTATAATCAGCTTGAAAAAAAATAAAGACTTCAAAATGGCAGCTCTCGAGTCATGCGAATGGCCGAAATTTTTTAACAGTGCTGTAATCCAAATTCGTAACAACTTACAGGAAAATAAATTACATACCGTCTTACATACTAATTAGTTTATTAGACTATAAAAAATCGATGACCCAGTGAAAGCTTTCAAAAATAATTTTATTATGTTTTTTTTTATACTTTATTTCTGTTTACGAGCTTTCAATTTTTTTTCTCATTTTACACGTGCTTTTATTTCAGAAGATAATTCTATGAGTATCAGCATCTGAACTCAACCTGACATTTTTATTTAAATTTGTAATATTCGCCATATTAATATTTCTATATAAGTTCATGGTCGAATGAACTGATAATATAAGTTGTCGCATAGAGGCATTAGTTAAAAAGGAAAGTGGAGTTCGATTTTCTGCTAATGCAAGTCTGCCAATTGACATCGATTTCGAAATTGATTAATCGGCCTTTGGCATGTGACCTTTTTCCACAATGTATCTATATAGATTCTCAAGATAAATCGATACCTTAACAATCGAATTTCGCTTCCATAATTAATTTTCGCTGTGATCCTATGTTCCAGTTTGTCCAATATAAGTATCAGTATCAGTGTCAAGTTACAGTTGAAATGTTCTGAACAAATTTATTTTTTTTTTATCATCTATACGTATATCTATACAAATATAAAAAACAAGTTTCTACGTTCCTATACCGGGTGGAGCATTTATAGCGACGATTTTTTTTCAAAAACGAAGCTACCTATCAAATGATAAGAAATCTTCGTTTGCCAAAATCACGTTTCTTTAAATTATTTTTTACTTTACGGAGAACAGATTTTTTGGTCGAAACATTATATCAAGTTGATTAGAACTTTGGTGATTAGTGTACTAATGTTTTTGCACTGGAGGTTGAACGTCCAATTAAAAAATTCAAGGTTGACCTTGGAATGGCCCTGACCCCTGTACTGCGAAAAGAAATTCAAATGACGATATCTTCTGGTCCTCTCGAATCCCTACAGCTTCCGTACGAAACATTTTTCGATACCTCGTTTAGTTACCCTAAATCGCCCTAGTCCCTTTAAATACTCCACCCGGTATATCTATGTACTCCACCTCAAAACTCGAGAACCGCTGAACCAATTTGAGAAACCCCTTTTGCTGCTTTAACTTTAATTTTCAGGAGTAACATAGGTTACGTGTCATTACGGTATGTCGAAAAGGAGTTGAGCAGAGAACGAAAACGTAAAGCAATTTGGCAAAAAGCCGTGCAAAGTCGTGGGTAAAAATTAGTCTTCCATGAAACCTATATAGGACGACGAACGTACGTGTCTTAATGCGTGGAAGATTAAAAAAAAATTCCAGCAGATTTCTAACTTAATCCTCTTATTTATAAAGTGTAATCAAAATTTCGATTCGACCATTAGTTAAAAAAAAAAAAGGTTTCAAAATTTTTAATCACAGTGCAAAGATCGACACAGGCAATTTCGTAATAGGATAGAAGGGCCGTATAGTATCAGAGGTGACGGTGTGTATGGCTGATTCCAATTGTTCTGTTACAAAGTAACGAAACTCGGAAACGAGAGTATCAACAACCACGCAATTGTTCTTTGGGAAAAAAGTTTTTTTTCTTTGTTTCCTCAACTTTTGTGTCCATCTTTATATCCTTCCCTGTCTTCCCTCTTGTCTTATCTGGACAATGGACGCTTTATCGAAAGACAGAGGTTGCATTGTTCAAACAATTATTCCTAGGAAACGTAAAGTTTCTTCTATTATCTAGACTCCTGAGAAAGGATTGATCATTGTTTGAAAGAAAAATATATTTATGTAAAATTTATAAAAAATGGCCCCGTCATATTTTACTGCTGTATAAATTGTATATTTTTTTTTTCTTTCAGACAAACCACACGGGCTAAACGATGTACACCGTTTTGTTCTTCATTCGCAGCGGCCATTCGTGCGACACTACGCAACTTTTTTTTTGAGTTATTATTTTTTTTCAAATTTTCAAAATTTATTCATTGACACGTATATTAACGTGCAGCCAAATTTAAATTGGTTTCCGTTTATGGTTCTCGAGTAATTAATTTTTAAAATTGATCCTGTTTTTTGTTCATTCACTGTAGGGTAACCCTTTAATGGAAATTCTCACCCTGGCTCTGACCTGGGTAAAAGCCAATAAGCTTGCGGTCAGTAACGATACTGTTCCGTAATAAACCTCGCGAGAATTCTATTGTGTTCGAACAAGTCCCATGGGCCTTGTATACATATATGTATACATGTATATACACACATAGACATAATATAACATAATTTGACAGGCTGCAAGTTCCTTTCTTGTTAAAAGCTCAAACAAAGTTCCTTATCAATTTTATTTTTTAATTATCCTGATACATTAGTCAAATCATGATCAATCAAAATGAACTGTATAAATTAAAAAAAAATCAAAATCAAAATGATTGTACGAATTAAAAGAGATGTTCTCGATCGGACGAATCGATACAGAAAAATGACAAGGCTAAACGCATAGTAAATTTTTTTTTTTTCAAAATTATCAAACTAACCTGTATCTAATTTTAGGGCAAATTTTAGTTTGAATTAAATTTGAATTAATTGATAATGTAATTAATAAAAAAAAAAAACTTTTGTTAATTAAAATTTTAATTCTTGGCGCATTGTTGATTCAACGTAACGAGTGATATTTCTGGTTGAAAAAAAGATCCGCTAAAATTTATCATGAAGTTTACTAAATATTTACCAAGTGCCGAGAGAAAGTTTGAGCTTTCGTTTCCGGTAGATTCCAACCCTCTTTAGTATAACGGGTGGTGCGGAACATCGGACGCTTCTGCAAAAGCTGGATGTAAAAGCTGAATACGTGTGTGTCGTATACCGGCTTTGACCAATCGGTAGATGCTACGGACGAAGCATTTGTGATCTAGGAGGAATCCATGAGCTCGTAAATTTTCACACGTGACAAATTTCTACAGGTATACTATAAATTCCTTTTGAAACTCAAAGGCTTGGCGCGATCTTGTATTATACACTGTTCGAAAGATGAATTTAGATATTTTCTTGAAAAGAATAAACAGAAAAGACGTTTTGAGGATTATTTGAGCCCGACTACTGGGATAAGTTGACGTTTCGAGATCGTTTTTTTTTACTGGAAGAATAAACGATTTTTTTTCGAATCTTTACTGAAAAATTCTTTAACTTTTTTTTTTTGCTCAAGTGGACGTTCTTAGTTTCAAGAGTGCTTTCTTAATGCATAGAACAAAGGTAAACGTGATAATATTTCAAAATTTTATTAACCAACTATATCTATATAAATAGTTGCAAATATTTATAAATTGAAAAATTTATTCCAAATTTGGAATTTTATGTTCAATTGCACAATAAATATCAATCGTCATACAAATTGCACAATATTATAGACGAAATTAATAATCGATTCTGAACGATGCATTTCTATGGGAATAAAATTATTGAATTTATTTCAACTGAGCTTTTTCGTAATACCGACTATTAGATTTAAAGCCCAACTGTAGTTCGTGCACGAACAAAATAGCATTTAGAGGGGTCATCTTCGTATGACTTTTAAGCAAAACGAGTCCCCTGTACAGAATCTTCTAACCGCGAAACGACTGTACTATCTCGGTAGATATCACATATTATTATTATTATTTCAATAATCAATTTTGCCATTGTGCCTTATCTTATAATTCGTACGCAAAGTCAATAAACTTTCTGAAAACGCAAAAAATAATTACAGTCATACATTTTTTTATCACCTAAAGTTCTATACTGAATTTTGTCAAATCCTATCAAAACAACAAATCGTACCAGGTGATGAAAAATAATGGCACTGGACAAACCGCCAAATAAACCACAATTGCTTGTTACACAAACTCCGATATTCTCCGCACAAAAGTTTCCCAAATGTTTCAATAACTTTGTTCCATTCGATAAATACACGAATTCACAAAATTTCCGTATTTTTTTACACAGAAAGCATAATTAATCATTTTGACCCCAAGGGAAACAATTTCAATCGCAGCATCCGCCATTACTATAAAGAAGCGTAAGTCTCATTGAAATTAAAATCCTAATTCATAAAGCATTATAGATATTTATTAGCATTCTAAATTTTGTCACCCCCCCCCCTCCCCGCCCCCAATTTCAAATCGTGACTCATTCTTCTCTTGATCCGCGTATACCTGGCGCCTAAGTTAAGTGCAGTACCAAAAATCTTATTGTTATCGTTACGACGATCATTATCATCATAATGACAAAGAATGCAGCGAAAGGGTAATAGAGAGCTCAGTCGTTTACGCCGAACAAAAAGAAGAAACGTAATATCGCCTCGAATTTCGGGAAAGCCTCTTTCAACTACGAAATCCTTGAACAGATTCCATTGGGTAATTACGTGGAAGATAATTCCTCCCTTCCTTCGCGTTCCCCTTGCGTTCCTTCGGCCATCACCTCTCCCCCACTTTCCACAGCCCTCGCAGCTTGCTTTTGCTTCTCTCGAAATTTATCGAACGCGTATAGTCAGCAAGTGCCTCGGAAGTGATTTCCTGCAGCGCTGGTTATCTATTGGCGAATCTCAGCCGGAAGAAAATAATATCGATATTTTTTATTCACCTTGATCTTTATGCGTACTCTAACTGCATCGCGGGGCTCGTGTCGCCCCGGTCGATAAAGTAGGAATAAAGTGGACAAGGATTTACGGAGGAGAATTGTCGGTAAGAAAGAATCCTTTAGGCTGTTCGCTCTTCGGACGTGAAATGTAGGTCAGCGGGGAAGGACAGTCCAACCAAAATCTGCTAAATACATAAAAGGTACTATGTAGGAGATGTCATAGTCACGTGTGTGTGTATGTATATATATATGTGATATGTGAATAGATCGACAATGCAGAAAGGACCTGGACGTTTCAGGTGCAGTGAAACGTTTCGAGCTTCGAATTTCTTGCACATCCTGTAACTAGTTTACTGTATTACAGTAAGAAGTTCGCTTATTTTCTTTGTCCTGGTAGTCGGTAATGTATTAATGATTCAAATTGTGAATTTAAGGGATGCTTGAGGAGGTTATGTAATTTGGTGGGTTTACAGTTCTTGCGATATCACGTGCAGCACCATGCTGGCTATGTATTTCGTGAACTCGTGATAAATGGGACTTGGAAATTCTATGCGCCATGATTTTGTGGAACGAAGCAAATAAATTCACTTTAAAACTTATCTTAGCCAGTTTAATTTTACGTTAAATAAATCGAGCTATTATTTTTCGTCTTTTAGGCATCGTTTCTATGTTTAATGAAATTGCGCGAATTTCACGGGATAATCAATAAATAGTAGATAAGACGTAACAATGGCGTGTATGGCGAATTGAACGATGACGCTATTAAATTTAATTCATTCAAACCGAAAGCTTTGTAGAATTTTGAACAATTTTTTTTTTGACAGCTTTGCAAATTTCACTACCGGTATCGAAAATGTTTATATCTTTTGTTCCGTGCATTAACGTAACATTAACTAACAAGGGAGGTTAGGTTTTGGAATTTCAGCTTTTTCAATGTATCTCGAAAATTATGCAAGCATGGATTAAACTTTAAATGGACGATAAATTTGTTTTTCAATTCCCTATAGAAAGTTCTTATTAGTTTATCCTCGTAAAAATATCCTCTGCAAAAATACACCGTCCATCCTCTTGATCGTTGTGTTTTAGGAAAGATTTTTTTTTATTTTCCTATCAAAACGTGGACAGGATTACCTATTTCAGATATGGTTTCTTATCTGCTCTTCATGCATGGACTATCGTGAACATCGTTTCGCACGTTGTATACATTTAATTAAGCTTATTCGTAAAATCAATTTTCACCGCTTACTTATCACGTATTTCATAAGGACAGGGTGGCTGCGAGTTTTTTTTTTCTTTGTAACCCTTTGGGGGTGACCTAGAGACAGGTCACGCAACTACGCATTGAAAGGCCACATATAGTCAGTCGAACTATAAAAACGTTCGATCAGTTTAATAAGATTTCGCGAATTTTTTCGTAAAATATCACACGCGTTTATGTACTATGAAAATATTAAGTACTGTGAACTAATAAGTAGTAGCAATCGTCAGAACTAGGGGGGGGGGGGGGGGGTTTGATTTTAATTATAACAAGATCCACATGATTAAATGAATTAAAAAAAAAACTATTGGGATCAGCCCAACTACTTTCATCGAATTGCAAGGAAGAAAAATTTGCTTTCTGGAAAAATTCGCGGAAATAGTTTCGTTGGTTGGACATTCGAAAAATGCCTTGAATGTTTCGTGATTGAGTAACTGTATTTAAGACAAGTTTTGAAATAATTTTTAATATACTAATACAAAGTAGTCATTGTTATGTAAGACAATGTTATAAATAATTACGTTTTTTTTAATTTAGACACGATTACGTATAAGATATTATCGAGCACTGATATGTATATTATAACGACTGAAATAAATTATAAAATGTCTATTATAATTTTTTGCAGATATTATAATAAATTATTTTAACATACCAGAGGTCACTTATTTTATTCAGCATATTCAGAAAATCCTTATTAATCTCGAACAACCGACTGTCCAGTTCATCTGTATTGGAGAAATACAAATTACAGTTACTCCATTTCCAGCATTGCGCATTTGTAAAGAACACGAAAATATTATCAACTGGCATGTCACTGATAACGAAAAAATACATTTGGTAAATAACCGATGATTAATCGACGTTTGATTTCTGCGAATTGCCACAATCTTACAATTGATAACTTACACGTAGAATTTCATAATTACGAATAAGTAAGAAAGTCGCGCATGCGCATACGTAATTTATTCATTTTCAAGATTTTCAATGTACAGTGAAAGTCTCTCACAATTTACATAATGCAGAGACATGTAAGCTAAGCGAAATACCAGTCAGGTATTCAGAACAGCTGTGACAGTTCCCCTTCTCTCGTACCCGTGGCCAATGGGAATGCTCGGCTGTCCCCACTCCCGGCCTTCGGTGACGTAGAAGAATGTTGGCTGTAAAGGACTCTGCCTTACCGACAGGGACAAGTATCCTTAGCGCTGTCACTTATTGTATTTAAATTTGTATGATACTTAAATTCAATTTAAGAATTCTTCGAGTCACGCACCCACATATGTGACAACATTGAAGTAATAATATGTTACGTAAATATATCCTTGAACGTGTTTCTTAAAGTAACGCGTAATTCTACGATCTTTATGTTTGCTCCTAGGTTTGTAGGTTATGTTGTTCTTTGAATTTTTTATTTTACTCTTTGAGGTTAAATCGTACTTGCGGGTATGTTATGAGTTTAATTCACTGTGATTACGGAATAAGGTTTACACTAACGTATCGCGCCATGATCGAGGACAAGTCCGAGGGGCAGGTTATTTTTTTGCAGGCATGCAAACTGCGACACGCAAGTGAATCTCTTCAGTAATGAAATCAGACGTGGAAGAGCTGCGTGTCTACTAAACGCTTTCCCTCTGGAAGTTGTAGGATTTCAATTACTATTGCTATCAGGTAAATTACTAGTCATTTCGATAGGGTGTAAATTTCATTTTCAACCATTTTTACATAATTCTCTAGGAAATTCGTAAAGATAAGGATGTGTATCGATAGTGGAATTATTTTTCGACACGATCAATCTGTACAATTACTATAATTAATATTTGTGATGATTACTAGTTTTTTAATAAATGTAAATATATATTGAGTAAATTTGGCTATAACTGCTTTTTTCTCTCTTTAATTGTTATCCGATAAGATCGGATTATGATGTTGACGATTCTTCAGATTTGTAATTTATTAATCGGCACGTTTCGTGGTTTGTCGAATTTAGGCCAAACAAGCTGGACATCATATTGACTTTAATCATCAGAGATTACGGTCCTGAAATTTTACGATAAAAGATCACGCAGTATTTAAAAAATTTTGTCAAATAATATTTTCATTTAAATAACGGTAAAATTATTTTAAACGTTTCATTAATTTTGCATAATAATTACTGATATGCAATTACGGGACGTGTACGCAAATTAACGGAATACACAAGATAATGCTGTTTCGTGTTTTTTTCTTCGATTAATTATCTTCCTCCGCTAAATTTATAGGAGGTTATTCAGGTTAATCGTACCCATTCGAGTTAAAGCTTTTGATTGATTCGCGCAATTTGATTAATTGCTAAATTGGATTTGGTGCTATTCCCATGGGAAAACTTGCCATTGCTAATGCTCTTTTGCCAAAGTTAACGAATGGCTTTCCATACATTTTCATTGATACAAAGCAAAATATTTTTGACAAAAAAATCATTAGCAGTGTGAAATTTGACTAAAAGACATCACACAAAAAATTATTCAAACAATCCAAATAATTCCCAAATCTAGGTTAACGAAAATCTTAAAGACGTTTAAAGCGTTAATGAAAATCTGTCGAACTTAAAGACTATAAAAATTCATTAAGACACGCATTTTCGTGCAAAGCACCAAAGTTATTTCTATGCACAAATTTTAACATACAAGATAAATTGTTTCTCCAACTTTATGATCGTACGAAAGAAAAAGTGCTTGATAAAAAGTCAGACGACTTACGGCCGATGAAATGAAAGATAAAAGACGGAAGGTTATATTCATCATTCGGTGTTGAATTTTCCTTCGGGATGGCTTATCGGCATAAATAAACTTTAGCACTGGCGTAATCATTTATAGTACAAAAAAAAGGTCCGACGACGAGAACATTTGCTGGCTCGAATCGACTGTGAGATATACAATATTTATTGGCTCCCGTGTATACAGGAGTTATAAACATTTGCTCGTGAGCCGCGAATACTTTGCCGTGTGAAACATTTTAAACGCAGCCGCGTCCTGATTATTCGGTTTAATGTTCACACGGGTCAGAAAAATATGAAAAACAATTAAATTAACATTTTCGTTACGATTAATATTCGCACTACGATGCTATGATGTATCGCGAACGGGTTCCATGCATTTCTATGACTGTTACGTACTGTCAATAACGTCATAGTGATTGATTTTCGCAGATCGGTATATTTATTGCTATCAATATTACCCGGGAGGAATAAATAATAGGCCCGTCGTAGGTGATACGTGCCCGAAATTTAATTTTCACTAATCGTAAGATGTTACTATCCTATTGAACGATGAACGCGTCTTGTAGATAAAATAAATTTGGAAATATATTTTGAAAAATATGACCAGTTAAGTTTTATGAATTGTATCAATTGTTGTTTCTGTTTGAGTGAATTTTCTTTTTTTTTTCCTTCGTTAGTGTAAGTGGTTGTTAGTATTTTTTTTTATTATAAATAAATCTTTGTCCAACCACAAATGCACGTAACGCTCCAGTTAGGTCGGGTAAAAGAAATTTTGCTCAAAGTGAAATTATCGTTGTCGAAACTTTCTTTTCTCGCTTAACGACATTCAGTTATATGTATAGTCGGTTCAAGAATTCAATGTGCTTTTTCTTTTTTTTTTTTTGACAGTTTTAAAGCAACGAAGTTTCTAGCCACACGCGGTACAGGACGAAAGTTAATATGAAAAAGTATGCATAGACATGATTTTTGGGTTAAATTTTCTTCTTTTAACGTCTTTCTGTGTTTTAATGAAAAACGGGGTATGATTTGATAAGGATTGCGTTGTTTGGTAACTGTAAAAAAAAAAAAAAAATTCTTCAGCTCGTACAGACCGACCAGTAACTGTATAATTTGTTCGATCGCTCGTATATCCGTCTACAGTCTCCTGCAGTAAATATTCCCTTCGCATAATCAATACGTGACGACTTGACTCCTAAAAGTAGAATTTCATTGTTATAAAAATAAAATAAAACTCATTTGATACTCCTGCATTGATTTACTGTCCTGCGTATCTGTATCTATCTGGCAAACTCACGACAAAACCCCTTAACGTTTTTCCTTTGACAAGACCCCTCGAGCTTCTCGAGGGGGAAACTGTGCAAGTCACCAGTCAACTTTATATAGGGACTTCTAAAGGAGTGTATTGACTCCCGTGCGTTCAATTAGTGACACGTGGCGAACCATTCCGCAGGGCGAATCCTGCCTGTGCGCGTCACGTACGACGAAATTCGACATTATAAAATACGTAGACAGAAAGCCACACAAAGAACAGTAATATCGATACCTGATTGCAGGCGTCTTCTTCCATTATGGGTCAAAGGGTGTGACAGTCACGTAATTTTAGTAAGGCAAATGACGTGAAAGGTACCTGGGCGAATAAAAGGTTATGTTCGTCGTGACACAGATGCGTTGAAAACGCTACGTCTTTGACGTATGAGTATTCCCGGCTTCTTGACCCAGAAAGGAATTTTTTTTTTCCCTTCCATCTCCCGTGGTCCTAGTCAGGCAGGTTGACGTTGCGGTAGCCATTATCGATATAGACACTAGTCGATCCGGTTCTGCGAAAATTATTTTGTTACAGGAAATACAGTTCCCATCGAGCCAGCCCGGGTAATTAGATGACCAAGAATTTAATTGCGGCTGGTTTCGGACTGTGCGACAGGTGCAGCTGCGACGTCTACGAAGGTGTTATAACTTTGGCACTTAAGTATAGTTAGTAAGTACCGGACTTGACGATACGACTGCATGGCTGGCAGCTCCTTCACCGAGAGTTCTCGTCCTCTCAACGGCGCCCGAGGTCGTAATTAGTTTGCGGCTGGCTTCGCCAGGACCGTCAGACGTCACCCTCACCGTGGGGGCTTCCTGGCTTACTGCCTAGTCGTCTAGTCGCCCGGCGGTTCTTAGCCATCTAGTCATCCAGCTTTCTTTCAGCCTTCGAGTATTATAAGCACACACGTGTCACACGGAGAAATGCAGCAGCTTCTCTTATTTTATTATTAACGTCGTTTTCTCACTATGAAATATTCATATAGACGGCCGGTATATATTATTTGTCTCTTTTAAACTTTTGGGCTTCCACCTTCGCGTCACGTGACTCCTGCATATCTTCTGTGTTACCGGTCGTCGGGCTTGGCGTTAGGGCGACATCTGCAAGTGACGAATACAAGACTCGTAGTTACTTTTGCTACGTATTTTTCTAACTACTCTTGTTTCACAGTTTGTTATGTGCTTCTCATAATTTTCCACGGATTATCTGACTCAAAATTTGAACGTGATTGCCGATGAGAGTATGACTTGCTTTATTCTTTTTGTACTATAAGTATTTCCTATCGTTCGAAGGATTGACTGTTAGACCAGTTGAATATCGGACGCGTAAGAGTGGCTAGAAGTATTGGATATTAGAGGAAATCCGTGAAATCATCGATAAAAAAAGAAAGGGGTAACGAGGTTAGGTCTACAAAGAAAGTTACTGTTATATCGCAACTTGTTATCCTTCCTCTTGAAATCTAACGAGCATCGCAGTAACTCTGAGTAATAAGAAAAGTTTAATAAATCATTGTCGGGGATTATTACGTTCACTTTTATCAAGCTTATGGCTTCTCCGGGGGAAAAAAGGTCCACGAGATTCATTTTCCAAAAGGTACGATAAAGCATATGAGGTACGCGTGTTTATTATTCAGATTACCAATTGAAGCCGCATTTCTGTCTGAAGTCTGCTTCTTTTCGGAAGTCAACTTCCTGTCGTTTTGGAAACATTGCAGCTTGCTTCATTGATTAGGTATGTTTCCGATGGAGCCGAACGAGAGTTGAAATACACTGAACGTATACTTATAGTTCGCTAACATATATATACATACATATACACACACGCACACACACGTATTTCATCGTTCGACTTTGACTTCAGTGGAAGCATAGTTATTATTTGAATGCTACTCAATGAACCTTCTCGATAAAATTTTCGATTCTACGTTCGATCCGCAGACAAAATAAAGAAGCACCGTTCTGACCGTATCGTATAACTTCTTGTAGTTAGTACAAGGGACTCTGTATCATATGTTGCTACTACGGCTGTAAAGAGCGGCAGTACGCAGAAGTTTACAAGTACCAGCCCAGGTCGGATGAGCATGCCGCACGAGAGGTCTCAAAAGTTAGGGAGTTAGTAAGCGTGAGTTAGTAGGTGGTGAAACTGCCTTGAGCGGTTAAATCCTTCGGCTTCTAGGGAGTTCTCACGCGACAGTTTTTGGTTGGCTGCGAAGGTAGTCAGCTCGCCATAATAACCCTAGACCATTTGGTGAAGTCAAAGCCCCCACTTATCGGGTGGAAAAGTTATCAACATAGTAAAATCCCGGACAAAGGAGATTATATTAGATCCGAAATTCGTTTCTATCTGAAGATATCTGAAACTTAAATAAAATTCATTAGAAGAATTGTAACGTGATTTCTTAACTCGAGACCGATAAAGAAAATCCACGAACTGATCTAAGTCACCTTCAGCCGTGCAGCCTTCGTCCACGCACCGGCATGCCAGGCAGACGGCAGCCAATTCTTTTTTCACCGGAAACTGAGGAGGCCGGTATGGCCTGGGAGTTGAGACGGAGGAGTCTCGAGTTCGTTAAAACGTGAGCTTCGACGGAACCTATTGGCAGAGACGATAGCTTGACGGGTCCTGTCGATTTTTGGGGACGCGTAAAATCGAGAAACGCAACCGTAGGTGCTGACCTTTGGGGTCGCGTAAAACCAGCAAACGCAACTGCAGCGAACGACTACGGAAACGCACGGCCGCTCGGGCTGCTAGGCTGAGGAAGAGAGGCTTGGAGTAAGCACCACGTCCTTAACTCGGGTCAGGGTGTTCCTTACCTGCCCTTAACCCTAACAAAACTTTGCCTCGGGCCGCTCTACAGCCCTTTGCCTCTCTCCAGCGGGGCGTCGGTATCTCGCCCGGACCTCCACCGATCCGTGGAGGCGTCTCCGTCGGGTCCCTCTCCTCTACAGGGAAACTCGATACCTCGAGACTATCTCTTCACGGTAGATTCGATCACCTCGACTGAAGAATAACAAAGTTTTCTAAGAGCATCGGCGTAACTGCACGAGTCAACCCGAGAGCGTAGCTTCTGAACAGAGTGGCGACTCGAAGGGAACCAGAAGGCGAGAACGTTATCTGAATCGGTGGCTGGAGTCGCCTTGTGTCGTGATATGATTATATATTTTTATCCTAGGAAGTATTTATACATTGGATCTTGATGTTTATGAAAAATAATGATACGTGCTTATGAGAAAAGCCGATACCAATTAAATTATTACAGCGAGTTCGGATCGATGTAACAAACACATTAATTAGAAATAAGTTTCGATGCTTAAAATACTTCATACAGTATTTTCTCATCCCAACGAGAAGACATTTTAATGAGGTTGTTGATTTCACTTATCAACTATGTCATTAGTCGATGTACAAGTTTATCATTTCAAATGTAATTTTATCATAATTTTTGTACCACTCGAGCAGAGTTGCAATTATTATTAAAAAATATTTGCGTTGACGAGGTGCTATATTTAATTATGGTTAATCTAGTAAATATGTATTGGAACTTATTTATTAATTTTACTCGGCACCGATAGTAAAATCCGAGAACGAACGATCTGCGGGAACCAATTTACGTTACCTTCGTCCGTCCACCCTTCGCTCATGCGTCCGCATGCCAGGCAGGCGCCAGCCAATTCTTGTTTCACCGGGAATTGACGAGCCGGTATGAACTGGGAGTTGGGGTGGAACAGACCCAACTCCACCAAAACGAGAGCTCTGGCGGAACCTACCAGAAAGACGGTAGCTTAACGGATCCTATCGATTTTTGGGGACGCGTGAAATCGAGAAACGCAACCG
>JASANN010000647.1:221711-252958 GCA_031762395.1 Calameuta pygmaea | reverse complement strand
AGATTCGAGCACCTCGACCTCCATTAAACTATAACGAAATCGTCTGAGAGGATTGGCAAAACTGTACTAACCAACCCAAGAGCATAGTTTCTGACCAGGGTGGCGACCCGAAGGGAGCCGAAAAACGAGAACGTTATTTGTATCGGTAGCCGGAGTCGCCTTGTGACCGTGATTCGAAAAATCACGTCACAATATCTACATTTAACATAATATATTCCAGATCAGAATTAATTACGAAAAATGTATCGAATTTCTTCGTTTTTAATATTATCGGCCACTTGGCGATATTAGAAAACACGATGTGGTAGCGCAAGAATGTTTTTCCTTGTAACATTTTTCGCAGTTTACCAAATATCCTGCGCAACATCTGTATACGACGATAAGGGACAAATACACTGGGACAGTTGTGCAATAAAAGGTCTTAATTAACTTACATAATTAACCTGACAAAGAATCTTTTATTCAGCACTAAATTTTTTGGCGCCCACCTGTGTCCTTAGTCCAAAATCGCGCGGGATCGGTGGGCTTTGCTCTTAGAATTGTGTACGTCATTGGGGTTGGAATGCCTGCATGCATCCTCTCAAGAAATCGCGTGTGTGATATCATTGACAATACTATGTACCGATAACCCTATGGAACATAGCGTGATAACACCAATTTGTAATAACACGATGGCAAGGGTCATTGCGTATAATCATCGTGTTGGGTAACAACAAACTGTTCGAAGTCGCCCTTCCTGCTCGCAGAAATTGTAACAATTTGCAGACACAACAAAAGCAAAATATAAAAAAATTAAATTTTTTCTTCGCTGCACGAACGTGCTGTAAAGTATTACAGTCATGACGTTGTACAAATTAAAAGTTGTTTAAATTTATTTTCAAAATAACCGCCCTCCTCAGTCACGTCAAAATATGAAATACGACCGAAGGCACGTTCCCTAATAAATTATAAGAACTGTCTGGCTAGTCGTGTTCCTGTCGGATGCGAATAGACAAATAAGAACGCGGCGTCGTTCTACATTACCGACAGTGAATTTCGGAATAAAATCCAACAGAGGGCGCCAGCCCAAAAGCGTGGGGTCATGTGAATGACTAAAAAATATAATTTTATTTTAAGTTTGAAAAATATCAAACATTACCGATGTCGTATTGAGTGAATATTAATAATGGTATTTGAATAATAAAAAAAATTGCATGTATCAATAAGCGAACGAACTTCACCTTGTTCTCTCTTCTCTTTTTGCGTCTTTCGAAAAAATCACAAAGTTCTTATCCCTTTGGACTCGAGGTATCGACTTGTCAGCAAGTCGACATTCTCGCGCAGACGCTTATGCCAAACACGGTTCTTTCTCTCATCGATTTACGGTAACTCTGGCTCAACGTAACTAACAGCCTTGTCGGCTGCTGCCTAACCGTTTTCGAACGATTCGTCAGAATCGTTTGATTCTTCGGTTGCTCGCGACAGTAATGACTATGCGATAAAAATAGAGGTTAGCTCTTTGTACATCGTCAGGCCTGGTTAATTTTCCAATCGATAACGACTTTGGCTTTTCTTGGCACTAGCTCACAAAATTTCTCTCGAGCACGCAACTCAAGTGAACTTACTTTAATCGCATTATTAATCGTAAAGTCCGTTAATGAAATTCCTCTTAATTTACAAATTATCAGATCTTCGTCACGACGTCATAATTGGAAAATAGATCATAGCGTAACGGTAAGACGTAATTGAAAATATGCTCAAGCTTATCAGGCTCTTTAAAGAGACAAAGAAGTTTCATTAAGTAGTGATTGAAAAGGTCATCGAGAAAAGGTCAGATTAGGAAACCCAAACTTGAGAGATTCATTAGTCATTCCAATAAAAGACGTTTGATTTTAATTAAATCCTTTTGAACCCCCCCCCTCCCGCCCCTCGCTCTACAGTAAATCGAAACCCACATACGTTAGAAACAGCAAAAAAAAAAGAACAAAGAAGCCTGGGCTAAATTTATAAAAAAAAAAAATCTACACTCGCCCAAAAGTCAAATTGAACATCGAATCCAAAAATTCACTTACCGTACAAGTGGATTGCTATCGAGAAAGCAAAATTATCAAACAAACACAATGAACGATATCGATAACGTTATCACGTACGAAAAGTACACAAATATACAACAAGTGATACTTGATAGCTATAAGGTAGATTCTTATTATTAATATCAGGTATACTGTACATAATATTTTCTTTTGCCTTACAAATATAATATAAAATTACAGTCAGACACGGAGTATACTCTCGCACGCTTACATTGTACAGACTTGTGAAGTTCGATCGGACGAACAATAAGAATTAAGGATTGACGATCGATCGTCGGAGCGTTTAGGGCACCGAGAAAAAAAGAAATTAAAAAGAAAAAGAAGGTAGAAAATAAAGAAAGAAAGAATATCTTACGCGCTCGGATTACCATCAATCGAGAGTGGCTAAAAACGTCTTTTAAATGCAAAAAAAATTTGTATCGATGCGCCCTCTCGCGGCACTGACAGCGTGCGAGACCTTACATGATTTCGCGGTAGCGTAACGAACGCAGTCAAACGTAAAAAAAATGGCATGCGAAATTCCGCGTCGAATTTTGATGACGCCGTCCGCACGTAAGAAAAAAAACGCGTACGATACCTTTTTTTTTACACATACTCTCACTTCCTTATTTTCGCGTACCCCGTTATACACGCGATACGCAGGACACGCATGTCTATGCACGAGGACCCCCTTTGGGGGTTTTGAAAAAAAAAGTGTCTAGTAAAATCATAAGGGTAATAAATGCCGTTAAAAGGGTAGTAAAAAAATTTTTTCTCCAACTAAACTTAAAAAATAAAAAAAATACGGACGAAAACTTTTGTTCTCTTTTTTTTTTCGTATGTGGACATTTCGACTATATTCGCTTCTCTGTCTCCCAGAGCACTTTTTCGTATGTCCGTACTACTACTATCCACTGGTTTATCTACCTTATTACCCCCCCCTCCCCCTCCCCTCTTCTTCGTCGTCTCATCGTCACTTCCGCTGGATAAAAGTTTAGTAACGAGCTCGTAAGCCTCGACGTGAGAAAACGTTAAAACGTTACAAGTGAGATATCTTTTCTCCGGGGAAAACAAAAAAAACTAAAGTGCACTCTCTCTCTCTCTCTCTCTCTCTCTCTCTCTCTCACGCACGTCTTCTTCACTTTAAATCTACGAAAATTTCGATATACCTAATATGTATAGTTTAATAGTCTTCTTGGTAACACGCACTCGCACGACGCTTTTTATCGCAGAAAAATAACAGATGTATATATATATTTATATATGTATATATAATATATATATATATATATATATATATATATATATATATGCAGGGCGTAACACAGTTCACGTATAACGAACGCGCGCGCGATATGATACATTATAAATAACGTTGAGAATGAAATTTAAAAAAATATCATAACCATCAAACTTCTTAATGCGGTACTTTTGCTGTAGGTTATTTGAGGATTCGTTATAACATTTTTTCTATCCACAGTAAAGCAGTCACAAGTTGCGGCAGCGAATTAAGTTACTTTCGCGTGCATTCAAGATTGTAACAGTGAAATAATGTTTTTTTTTTAAATATTAATTTGAACTTGAATTTTATAAATCATATCGTTGATTTTACTTTGTCAATGTCGCCTGACGTACGTTGAATTCTTTGTACACAACCGTCACACTCGACGGCCTGTGTATCGTTAAGAAGAATCGTCGATCTTTCAACGCCTAAGTCCGGCATTGAAAGATCGACGATTAAATATTTCGAAAATACATTCCTCTTCGTGCGGTTTCTTATGTAAAAATACGCAGTACGTGTCTATTATTCGAAAACTATCAGACACTCCGCATATCATGCTTAGATTGATGCCAAGACACGAACCGGGAAGAGCATAATATCGCGACGTTTTTAGTGACAACTAATGTTACTTTATGGGATTCTACTTACTTTGCATTTTAAAGTGAACGCGTTGGTCCGTGACTCTCGCGAGAGCTCGACGATCTTGGAACCATTATACAATTTTGTCCGCCCCCCCCCCCCCCTCTTAAAAATCACAGAATATCCAACCTCCGGTTATCGCTCCGACAAGAGCTTTCGCCTTGTTGACCTCTGACATGCAGCTTTCAGCTAACCGATTCGACGCATGCAAAAAGTTAAAGACACGAGAATTCACGCTTTTTACATTTACCGTTTGCCAATTAGCGAAAGGCCCATTCGTCGAAGGAACACAAGACGATACGGTATAATGAAAAGGAACAGGAGGAATGGACGGTGAAAAGGAAAGTAAAAAAAAAAAGGATAAAGAAGGTAAGGTACAAGGGAGCAGGAGAAAGAGAAGGAAGCACCCCAGTCGCGAACCAACGCGGTAGGTAACGGCTCCTGCATTACCGACGGATGACTTTGATACGAGGTTCGAATAAACCGTTACGAGAGAGAAGCTCCTAGTAGCACGATAACTTTTTTCAAAATCATAACTCGTAGATTAACTTAAATCAAATTCTGTTCGATGACTCGAGTGTGTTTGTTGCGTTGTCGTAATTTTCGCTTTTTACAGCAAGAACGTAATTTCAACGTCGGCCTTAACTACAACACTTGGTAATGATTTGCGTTTTTGAGGTTAAGATCGCTTCGCGGACACGCCTCGAATTACTTCGGGAATATCTTTAATGTTAACGCCGATGGATTGGAAGTTGGTGATTTAATGTTTGTTTTTTTTTCAGCTTATTCTTCTGTCCACGTCTCTTCTCTCCTTATCTCTTTCTCGTCGAATAATATACTAATTCAGATAGAATTAACTGCTTGCACTCGGCGCTCGTGGCAAGCACTTCGTACAATAGAAGCGTATGTGGTTCGTAACGATACATTATACAATTAAGTAGAGGCTAACGCTTAGTTATTGTTATCTTTATGTACGATTATATCTCGACACAACGAATATATCTAGATATAAATCTAATCGCGCGCTTTCTTTTCCTTTTTTTTGTTTTACGTTACTGTAGAACCTGGCTACGATTTTTTTTTCTTTCTTATTTATTCTCTTTCGCGCATGCGCACACAGCCACATACGTCACACATATAGATTACGTGCGCATCATCCCCCCCCCCCCCTCTCTCTCTCTCTCTCTGTCTCTGTCTGCTTTTAATCTTTAGTTGGTTGTTCCTCTTACGTTACTTAGTCTCAAAGGATATTAAGATTCATTCATTCGTTCGTTAATTAATTCATTCATTCTTTCGTAAAATCATTCATCGCCTAGCATAAACGCATTTAGCAAAGTTGTGCGGCTTTAAAAATAATTTCTTCGCTCGGCTGTTTGAATTTCAAAAATAATGCATCATCTACAATATATACTCTCGCTCGTCCCCGCTGGAGCTTTAAATTGAGTTTTACCAAGTGTCATGGCAATTTATGGGAAAAAAAAAAGTAACGTTCACCGGTCACCTGGCTTTTTTTTCTCTCTTTTGTTTCTTTTTTTTCTTTTTCTCTCCATCTCCCTTCGTTCTGTACATAATAATGTCTCTCTTGGTCACTAATTGTGCACCTCTTACGCACTCTTATTACTAAAAATATATAAAGCGTAAAAGATACGAATCTCGTGTCTCTTTTATCTAACACTATAAAACGTACGAAATGAGAGTTTAAAAGCATTTCGCGCGTATTAACGGCCGACTTAAAAACAGGTTAAAAGTGTCGACGGCTCCTATAATTATACAGCTAAGACTTTTAAAAACTTAAGAGAAATCTGAAAATAGCAACAGCCCAGCTAAGTAGAATACATTTTGGAAGAACAGACAACATTTTTCCATTTTTTTTTTGTTTTTATCTCTTATTCACATTCATTCATTCTTCCTCTCTCTCTCTCTCTCTCTCTCTCTCTCTCGTTCACGTGCGCATCTATCTTCCTCTCCCTCGCGGATATCTCACACTTATATATCGGAATAGAGAAGGTCCAGTTCCCTCAGCGTTATCACACATTAAATCCGCAAAAGGAAGCACCTAAACGAAGTGCCGCCCGATCATCGAGAAGACACGCGTAGCAGCTTTTGATAATCAATTAGCTAGAGTGAAGATTGAAAATTTGAAAATTCTCTAAAGGAAAGGAGATTTGAGATCGAGTGCTTCTGGACGATACGCCAATGAAAAATCTTTACAGCGTCCTTTGATTGTGCTAAAAAGTTACACTTGCTATGACAAAACCAAATAGTCTCATTTTCTATTGTCTAGGAGTATTTAACGCACACGATCGATCGCCACTCGAATCGATATTGAAAATTTTCACGTAATCATTTAACTCGGACCAAACCAGACACAGATCGTCGTCAAACGTTCACTCGTTGAATTGAAATCAAAGGACGTCGAATTTTTTTTTTTTGGTCGCAACTAATCAAATCTTATGATTTGAAAAACGATTTCCATGCTATTCATCGAATTCGCAACTGCTACAGTTTCTACAGATCAAAGCGTACATAAAACCATAGGCAACGTATCCACGTAGAAATAACGAATCTGTATGGCTAAGAAAGTATTTTTGCGCCACATGTCGAGTGAAGACGATTGGAAGGTGGTGGGGGTCCGTCCCGTGGAAGAATTGAAACTATCAGGGTCGGTAAAGTAGGGATCAGTAGGGCGTCTAAGGCCGAGTAGAAAATTGTTTGTCTAGTAGAAAAAAAAAAAGCAGGTCATTCCTGTATGTAAGCGAAGCTATAGTGATAGGGAGAATTGGGAGTAGCGGATTGAGGCTGTCTCTGCTATAAATGAACGTGTCACTGTGTGGGAAAGGGAAAGCAGCGAGGCAGGACAAAATATTGACAATCCCAGTAATGATTGGCGGGACGATCAATAGTAGAAATCTAGTCCTGGATATTTTTTTTTTTTTGTTCCTTGTGAGTGAAACAAGAGCAACGAAACATTGCGGAAATGTATTACTAAAATATTTACAGGCTACGATTTGGTTTATTTCCGTCATGTCTCTGTACGCTTTGTTCGGGAAATCATACCGTTGACTTTTCAGGTCGCTTTCGTGATTTTTTTTTTTCTTTTCGGACGACTGCGTGAAAATCTAGATATACTCGCGGACGCGCTTCTTCTATTATTATTTCCGAATATTTGTTAACTCCATCGACTTTCTTGGTGACTTTCGGCTTTTCCCAAGGGACTTTTGTCAGGGAAAATTTTTTATGACGAGGAAAACGAAGAAAAAAGGTGGACGTGGGTAACGTCTTAAAAAAAACTTTGACGTACAACAGTCATAATTACAGTATT
The DNA here is from genome assembly GCA_031762395.1 of Calameuta pygmaea. NCBI lineage: Eukaryota > Metazoa > Arthropoda > Insecta > Hymenoptera > Cephidae > Calameuta > Calameuta pygmaea. The sequence continues at coordinate 245,664 of JASANN010000647.1, read as the reverse complement.
TCGTAATTATTAAAGGAACAGAAGTATCGCGAAACAATGGAAAAACAAGAAGACGTAAAGATGTTAATACTTGATGGTATAAAGATCGTTGTAATACCGAAGTGATAAAAATTTCGAATAAATGAAAGATATAAAGTAATGTGAAAGCATACGTGAGATAATGACGTTATCAGTAATACCGACGTGGAATAATACCGAAGAAAAATTAAAAAAAAATATACAAAAAAGGGGGGAAGTGGGGAGGGCGTGGGAAAGAGTTAATAATACTTGGCCAGATGAAGGAACGATGACGATCGAGGGCTTTGGCTCTCTTTAAAAAATAAATCGTCGTCAAAGACCATTTTGTCTACGTAAAAAAAAAGAAGGCACGCAGCGATAAGCGATCACTCGAGCATTAAGAAGGAAAGATTAAACGAAAACTAAAAATTAAAAAAAAAACACGAATGCCCGAAAAAAAAGAGCCGTACTCCAAAGAGCCACGTATAAAAGGACAGTCTTCGATACGGAATGCATTCAAGAATTATTAAATAATAGAATGGAAGTTCAACTGTGTCACGTTGAGCTGACTTTTGGGCTTCGTGCTTGCATCGCGTCAGGGACACTGTGAAATAAAAAGATTAAGAGAAGAATGATAATAAAGGTGCATCCACATTACGTCGCGGACTAAACGAAGTCGTCGCCAGCTCAACGTTATTGCGTGGAGTCAACAAATTTTAAAACCTACCTAAGTCGATTTTTCTAATTTTAAGTTACTAGCAACGGCTTACCGATACAAGCGGAAGTATGAGTCGTCGAAGGAAGCTCAAGCGCGCATGCGCACAAGATAGCGTCGCTATCACTAGCTACGCTGATTACGTCGGAGTAGTTTGTATCAGCTGGCGTAGTTTAGAAGCGTGGCTGCTGCTGTTGCTGCTCATCGGAGAGTCGCCCTGGTCATACCATCACCATGTCCTCGTCTACGTTGATGATAGTAGGAAAAGCGTTGTCCGCCGAACTCTGCCTCTGAATTGGCTTCTTCCTCAAGAGAGCGTCTGCGAGGAGAATGAAGGATATCGGTCGGAGCGCTTTGCTGATGTCGAGACGATTGACATCGTTCTTAAGAGAAATTAGCTATCGTTAAGAATACGGTTATTGAAGGAAGGTAACGTTAATCACCGGCCGTAGGGGGTACGAGATCGTCGAGAGAACCGTCGTCCAGGTCGTCGTCCGACGGAGCTCTCGTGAGACTCGGTAGAGTCGAGGTGAGCAGGGCCTTTTCTTTCTGAATCTCCTGGATGTGGTCGACGAGTAGAGCCTCCTCCTCGTCCCCTCGATCGCGGTCTCGTTCAGCATCCGGACCCCTGGACGTCGCGCTTTGTGCCGCTACGCTCAATTCTTCTGGACTGAAGATCTTTGAAGATCGAAGACTCGACAAACGATGGGTCGCCGTATGACAAGCTGATTCGAGAGTATTGATGTCGGCGAGGGTCGCTCTTACCACGCGCAGCTTCTCCTGGACGATAGTCTCAACGCACCGGGTCTGCCGGCCGACGTCCTGGAGTGAGTCCTGTGCCGGGAGTGTCCTATTGGTTCTCAGGATGCACGGCGCAAATACTATAGCCAAGGCTGAAGGTGACATTCGATTGTCAACTTCGTGAAGGGCGACCCGCGCCAAATGAACTATGAGACGTTCCATGAGGTCGAAATTCGGTTTCGGTAGCTTCTTCAGTATTGCGAAGAGAGTGCATATTCTATCGTGAGGATCTGTCAGGTTCCCCGCGTGCAGGAAATCGTCGTAATACTCGAACGTAAGCAGAGGCTCTGGCATGTCCCTGAAGAAGCTCTTCAGGACGGCGGCCAGTACGTGAACTTGGTAATTCTTGAAGTCGACTTTCTCCAGCTCGCCCTCGTCCATCTTCATCTTGAGTTCTCTTACTTTCGAGCTTACCCCACTTTTTCGATATATACCTTCAGTATAGAGGCCGTGCATTTCAATGGTAGTAATCAATCGATCCACTACCAGAGGAACCTTCCCATCGCCGCAATCGAGCTTGTACAAAGGAATACCGAAAACCTTCCTGGAGTTGGCATCGTGTATGGCGCCGTCTTTACCGCACTCTGCCGCAGCCTTTGTGTAGCACTTTTTGTGGCAGGTCAGCTTGCAGTCTACGATTAATGATCGATATCGTTATACAGTGGTTTAGGATGAATTTAAAGGAAACCAAAAAAAAAAAAGGACAAATAATACGAAGAAGAATTACTGTGATACTCACTTTGACAAACGAGGCCACGCTCGATCGGCCACATGAAGAACGAAGTGCAGACCTCGCAAGCGGTTGGGATGTTTATGATAGTCAACTGGAAGAGATGATTCCCATGATGAATGGGTTCTTCTTGCTTCCGTTTCTTTTCCTTTTTCCGTTTGCTCTTGCTCTGCTTCTCCGGAGCCTCAGTCTTAACCAGGGTCATGAACTCGTTCATGAAACCTCGAAAGGCATTCACTCCCATGGTAACAGGAAAGTCTTCGCTAGTGTTTTCTTGCTTGCAGACGGTCTCCATTACGTGAAGGAAATTGGCTATAAGATCAGTGTACTTGATATTTCCTTCGACGCCTTGCTGAATGGCGACGCTGTACGTAATTACTAAATCGTCTTTGAATTTTCGTAACGCTTGCTTGAATACTCTGTCGACCTCGCTTGGCTTGCGTCCCTCCTCCTGACCTTGCATCTTGTAGATCTTCTTCGTGATGAAGTCTTGCATGAGCGCCAGCTCCTTGGCGTCGGAAATTATGTTATCGGTACTGTCGGAGAACGCCGAGGTCCCTGTCAGACTGAACTTGGAAGCCACCGTTTGTTTGTTCGCGTCGTACGGAGTTCTTGGCGGCTTTCGATTTTTCCTTCTATTAGGCGTATTCGCCAGGAGACACGGCATCTTAAGCACAATACCATTCTGAATGCAATTAACGTGATACAGTTGTTTACAATCAACGCACTTGTAGCCTTGATTGGCGAAAGCGTCGACTTTCTTTTGACAGCAAACGCCGACGTCGTCCTTAGAAAATCTCGCGACCTTTCTGAACCGGTGCCCGGCCAGAGTAAAGGGAGTGTTACCCTTCCATTCAAAAAGATTCAAACCAGGCGCAAGTTTCAATTCGTTCGGACTCGTGTCGGTTCCCGACGACTTGCCCTCGTTCAGAGCAGATATCTTCGTCGCGGGATCCGAGTTCCTCCTACGTAATTCGAGGCTCGTTATTGCATTCGACCTGACACGTTTCCCGGGTTGTTGGCTCTTGTACATCGACTCGTTTTCGTTGACAGGCCAATCAGTAACCGACCTCGAGGTCGATTCGTACGAACAGTCTTTCCTGGCCCAGAAGTTTGATCCCTTGTTCAAGTCGCTTTCCTTAATCGTCCCCAGGAAGAGATTCCTCGCCTCTGTCGTGGTGGTCTCGGACACGCTTTCTCCCATCGATCGACACTGAACTTCCCTCGATGGCCTGTTCCTTCGGGCACTTCTTACAGGAACATCTGGCTCTGACTTTGAATTCTCCTTCGCGTTCCAATTCTTATCCTTGATCGTCGAAGATGATTTAAGGGAAGCTTTACCAGGATCCCCATCGTTCGTCAACTCAATCTTGCTCGATGTGTCTCCTTCGGAATTTTGTCTTCGTAAAAACTTAAAATCTCGAACATCCTTAATGGGACTATAATTCTGATCTCGTCTAGACGTATCTGGAATGTTCTCGGTGCGATCGTTCGGCATAGAGTGATCGCTGAGCCTACGTTGTTCTCTACCGGCTGAATTTTCCTTCTTAATAAATCTCTCAGAGGAATCGAGCTTAACGTTAAAATTGGATGTCTCATTGACTAATCTATCTAATCTAGAGTGATCCAACAAATTCTCATTGAGGTTCATGTACTGAGACACATTTGGTGAACGAGTCACTGTTGCCTTCTGCGGCAACGGCGGAATCATATACTCGCTGTAGTTTCCAGAAGAGAAATCGGCTCTTCTTCGCCATATATCGGCATTCGGACTATGAGTCAAATTGAAGCTCGGATGATACTTGGTTTCCCGGGGACTGGGAAACGTCGGTGGAGTATTAAATACTGGCGGTGCACTTTGTACGCCTAGTGGAGTCTCGAGGTCTGCCTCGCCATCGCTATAGCCAGTCGATGAACTGTCTGTACGTTTACCAATGGAAGAGACTCGACTGGCGTTCATGAGGTTCGTATTAACGGCAACCAGAGGAGTCTGATCAGCCCTCTTGGTCCTAGCACTTGGAACTGGTTTGGCATTACAGCTCACGATATTCTCTTGGGAGTAATGTGACTCGGAGCTGTCTGCGCTCACCTGAGATTCATAACTGCGCAAGCTCGCCAAACTTTCTAAGCTACCCTTACGCTCCGTCAGGTCATCCGGGTAGAAAGATTCAGTAGATTTGGGCGTCACGCTCGCGTCGTTCAACGAACGTTTCGTAGGAGTTAACTTTCGTTTCGAATAAGAAATCCCAGCCTCGATCAGGGCTTCTCGGCTCGTTTCGTTCAACCTGCACAAGAGAAAATTCGATCAGGATATCAAATCAAGAACATTATCATATACTGAATTACCTTACGGGAGGTGTGATACGGTCATGAGATTCTCGTCTGTGTGGCGAAACTGTAGAAGATTTAACAGGAAGAGTTCGCGGCGGCAAAATTCCGACTGTCTTCTCGTCGTCTTCGTTCTCAGGGCATCTCGAGTATCCCTTGTCCTCGTACTTGCTCTCATCCGCATCCGTCTTGTCAGAAGTTTGTCCTACGATCTCCTTGCCGGTCTGGATCTCAGCAACGCACTCCAGTCGTTTCTTCTTTTTCAATTCAGCAAATGCTCGTCTGGCACTGTTGCCACGAACGTAAGCCTGAAAGGTAACTACGCATGACTTGAGTCTCTTGAACCAGCTGTGCTGCTTGTGAGCCTTCCACGCAGCTTGGATATGAGTCGCCGCTTCTATCCGAGCTCTTAGCGAATGTGCGATCCTTTGGGCGTTGACCATCCGCCAGAAAGCCTGTATTTGTACCACAGCATTTTTTATCCTTAAAAATTTTCTTCTCTCCAAACAGGCCCGGAACCATTTCTGTATCGTCGTGATGCTCGTGATGATCTGTTGATGCAGCTCGATATCGAGCTTGATCTTTTCGGATTCTCTAAGGAAGACCTTCGTCGTGCCAAGCTGATAATTATCTCTGTCGAGATTCAAAGTAAGCAGGAAATCTCTGACGTCCGATTGCGAGCTGAGCAATCCCTTTGGTAGTAACATCCTATAGAGCTGAATGAACTCCTCGTACGTTAATCGCACATTGAATCCAGCTTGTCGGATTCTTACTGTCTCCAGCATACCCGTGTACCTCAGCTGACGTTGAACAGTCTCCTCGTCAAATTCGTTCGGTACTTTGTTCGCGTTGCTCTTGATACAACGTATGAAGAAGGGATTGGCTTGATTGAGAGTGTCCATCAGACTGTGAAGACTTTGCTGAAACTGCGCTGAAACCGTCATGGGCTGCTTTCTGGCTTTTCCGGGTCCGCCGGTTCCATAGCTCTGAGTTCTTCCTGCTAGAGTTTTCACGGTTTGAAGATTCTTCAGGCCCTTCTTGCCTCGTTCGCGCGGACGAAACGATTTGTTCTTCCTGAAAGAGAATTCAAATTATAAGACCCGCTCGCAGTATCATCAAGGAAGAGAGTGGGGCGCTGTCAGCCCTTTTCTCCGTTAAAGACCCATTGCAAATGGTATTTTACATATAAAAAAAAGTATTTCTATCAGCCCCTACACCAAGAAAAAGAGTTACACGTCAGTATTCTGACATCGTTTAAAATGTCACGAGACATTTGCTTCAATTAACAATCAATTAAGCAACAGCACAAAGAACGCTAAGAAGCATATAAAATTAAATGCAATTTTTCCGCTTCCCAGTAACAATAAATAAAATTAAAATCTTTGACCACAGTCAAGATCCCTTCGAATACCATAAGTAGCTTTACGAAGTCCACACAGTGCATAAAAGCGATTACAACGTTACGCAGTAAAGACAGCTATTCGCTTGTACGATCGTGACACGAAATTTCCAAGCTTAAATTATACACGATAATTTCGACTAACGCGAAGTCATGCAAATCGAGTAGAACCAGAGGTAGTCCAAAACAGATTAAATAAGAGGAAAGAATACAGCGCACAACCTGAAATAAATAATCGGAACACTTGCATTAGCTACAGACAAAAAAAGGATAATAATCAGCGTGCAGAATTAATTAAAGGATCACCCACACCAAGAATTAAGAATCAAAGGACCAGGCAAATGACCACAATGAGGAAGGACGGGCGGTGACTGATTGTACGAAAGATATAAAAAAAAAAAACGTGATTATGCGATGAGGTCGCAAGTGCCAAGGTGTTCGAGTAAGAGTGGATGAGAGGATAAGCATCGATAGGAAGCGAATAATGGAAATGCAGGCGTAAGGGCAACTGCCGCGAGGCAGTTTGAAGTTACGACGAAGGAGCCCTCTGGCGGGAAGACCGTAAATTCCTACGACAATGGGATTATTACTTAGAAAAACAGAAACCCTTCACCATAAAGACTATGTAGAGCATACGCTATTTATCGATTCTGGGACAGCGAAAGCTCGTGTAGGCAAATTACATTGTTTATCGATACCGTGATACGTTTACATACATGACGATCTGATTAGCGCGTTCCATGACGTTAGCTTCGTCTTTTGGAAGCACCCTCTCTAGCGGCGTGTGAGAATCCCGCCTGAACCTATTATTACTATTAGGTTGGTCCTCCCTTCCCCTTATAACGTAACCCTTCGTTGCTGTGAGATTCGTTGGGTGTTGCGTCTGATTAAGGTTTCTAAATTGCGGCCATGACAGCCGGTTGTTGTTTAGACTGTCGTTGTTTTCAATTTGTGTGCAGGTTAATGCGGCGTTCGTGGCTGCTGTTGGCAAGCAGACACTGCGCTGCTTCTGATAGCTTGGCGGACGAGTATGTTTGTGAGAACTGAAAAATGCTTTCATGCTTAGGCTGTCTCGTCGCTGACAATTTTTTTTCCTGCCCGATTAACGAAGTGTCTCCTGTCGTTCGACCTTACTGGCACTGGGTCTTCTATCGCGAGCAATTTTTCTTTATTCTTTTCTCCTTGCGACTGGGACGTGCAATGTATACGCATCAGCGGAAGGATACTGACCAGGAGACGACTGGGAAGGTTCAGAGCGCTTTTGGCATTCGAAAATCGCATCACGCTAAGTAGTTCGCTAGATCCGAGCAGCAGTAGCTGTTTGGATTAGAATTTTTTTTTTTTTTTTTTTTTTTTTTAACGCGTGAGGCATCCATGCTAGAGATTAGGTGTGAAGAACGATGTATCGAGATAGTGATAAGATGTTATGACATGGCGAGAGTCGTGAAACTTGCATTGTATTTTTTATCTAAGACGGGGATGGTGCGAACATTCATTTGAAAGGTTTTTAACGAAAAATCTGGTGAACGTTTAGTAATTCTCCAGATACATTATATGGATTTACAAGTATATAGTTAATCTTTCTTTGAATTTAATTGTTGTCTCTAGCTTTTTTTTTTCTCTCTCTCTCTCTGTCTATATGTATATATATATATTTGGTTACATTTTTGTATCGCGAGACAAATTGCATATGTTAATGAAATTATTGACTGTATCGATCCTAACTGACCGGCTTGGACATTTGTCGGGTCACGTGCGAGGTCGTGCTGACCTCGTGGTGAAAAGATATTTAGAAAAATTTCCTTTGTAAATCCATAATAACTCAAACACAACGAAACTTAACGTTGTTAGAGAAGACACAAAAGATAGTGGATCTAAGGACCACTTACGCAATTCTGTTAATAGTTAGATTGACGGCCGATAACGTCACAAGATGGCTATAGGGACAAAAGACAAGTGAGGCAATGTAAACGTAATCGACAATTTGTTAAAGCTATCGAACATAAATATTCTAATAGTTTTTTTTGTTTTTTTTTTTTTTTTCATTACTGTTATGATGTTCGCATGGCCTTGTTGTTTTATGGTATGTACCATTGAAAGACACGAAGGGAATTTTTTTTTTTGGTAACTTGAGTGCCCGCCACAATTCTCTTCTAATGATAAAGCTGATAACTTTATGACATAGGTAGGCGTTACTGGGTACGATTCACGAGAATCCACGTTTTAACGAAAAAAAAACATAACTTTCTAAAAAAAAAAGAATACAAATAGAATGACGTTTAAAAACTCACCTTATCAAGTTCTCATTAGGCGTTCTATATCTGTTCTGTACGGATGCCTTGTTGCCGTCAGCTGAAAGAAATATAATTTTGTTTAGACATTCATTTATAATGATACATTAAGAAATCATCTAAGGATATTACGTAGTTACGGAGAAATTCAAAGCATACCTCTACCGTGTCTATGTGCTCGACCTGCCTCCTGGAATGCAAAATGTGCGCGAAAGAAGGCTCGAAGAATGGCCCATCTGAAGACAGCAACTGGATCAGCGCCGACCAACTCTCTTACGAAAGCTAAAGAGGAGTTCTTAAGGACACCGACAACGCCATCCGGTCGCATGAGGTCTAAATTTTTCTCTCTCATGTTGGAAGCTTGATACTTCACTGAACCGGCATAATGACGAACAACAAACGCAGATTCTCGTCGCTGCGGAGCCTCGTAGAATGAATTGTCTTTGTGTACCGAGTTAAATTTTTGCAGTAACGTTTCGTTGGTCGCTCCGGGAAAGCTATTGGATCCCAAAAGTTAACATAGATTATCCTCATTTGAATGATTCGTTATCGAGAAATAATATTAACGGATAGAGGAAGACTGACTTGCACTGATCGTCAAGTAGACAGAGGAGGCCGTTCGGTTTGCCTTCTATGAGGTTGAGACAGCCGGAGTTATCGCTATAACCTATGTCTGTCCATCTGATGCCTTGTTTGCGATATTCTCGCTGTTCATATTGAAACACATGCTGATTGAAGTAATGCTGAAGCTGCTCGTTTGCATAGTTGATGCAGAGCTGTTCGAAGCTGTTGCACGTTTTGAAGTCTTCGAAGCCAAAGATGTCTAGGACGCCTATGCTGTTTCCTTGGTGATCTCGAAATGTATCTTTTTTCGAGAGCAGAGCATGGTTGACCTAAAGACGAAATGTCAGTCGTGCACAGACTTTGACTATGGAGATAAAGTGCTTACTTGAAGAACAATCCAGTCGAACAAAGCACCGTACAAACATTTGGCCATCGCATCTCTAGCAGCTATAGCTTCCGGAAGTCTGTAGTTGATAACTAAAGTCTCACCGGAAGCTCGTGCACGCTTGGCAGTTAACGCAGCTAAGAGTGTCTCCTGTTTGACGCGCAGCAATTCCGATATAATGGCAACTACTTCAGGATTTTTGACACCCACAGCTTCATCGTGATGATGATACGATTTTCTCGGCTGAAACTCCACGTTGCCTGAAATGCAATTAGTAAATTGAAGTGTGAATGCGAAAGGGAGAGACAAATGAACAAGTGGATTAGTTAAACAAGACGTGTCTACTTACCGAGCAGCAGCACGGCTGAGAGCACTGCAAAGAGACGTCTCTGCTTTTCAGGAGTAAATCCAACCATCTCCATGGATTGTTTGAGTCTAGAGAATTCATGACATTCGTCGATATTCTCGAGGCCGTAACAACCACTTTTATTTAGATAGTTGTAACGATCGTAACTCTCGAGGTGCAGCACCTGTCTCTCAGACTCACTGGCTCCGGCCAGGAGATAATAAAAAACATGGTAGTTGCGCTCATTTCTTCCTTGCGAAACAATTCTCGATTTTTCCAGAAGGTACTTCTGTACGACGGCACTGCGGTTTAAGATAAAAATTATTATCGTACAAATAACTTTAAAAAGATTATTTTCACAGGAAAGAAATAGGTTTCCAGCTTACCCGTGCACCATGCCATTTTCCTTGTAGTTTACTTGAATGAATTTACCGAAGCGACTGCTATTGTTATTGTGAGCAGTTTTTGCGTTGCCAAAGGCTTCAAGAACTGGACCAGCGCTGAGTATAGTTTGCTCGACACCGCTGCCATGAGACCCTTTTTGACTGAGGGCGGTCAAGTGGTGCAGCAGAAAGTTTGTAGATTCTGTCTTGCCGGAACCACTTTCTCCACTGATAACAATACACTGGTTTCTCTTTTCTTTAAGCATACAGTGATACGCCGCATCCGCTATTGCAAATATGTGCGGTGGTATGTCGGGACCTAATCTTCTATTTTGATAAAGCTTCACGTACTTTGGATTGTAAATTGGGTAAAACTTAAAGGGATTTAGAGCTATCAATATACTTCCGACGTATGTATATATGTTCCCAGCTAGAAACCTAGCACGGAGATTGTCCAATAAAGTTTGTTCGTTGAGATCCGGAAGTTGACAAAGGTCAGGATACTCTTTATCTCGTGGCTGATAGAGAAATCTGTTGAAGTAATCTTTTAAAAGTTGAGGATCCATTGGGAATCTGCTATCAGTCCACAGGTAATCCGGCTGCTTCTTTCTTAAGTAGAACCTAAGAAAAAAATCATTAGATTTTAATTAGGGAATAACTCTGCAGAGGTGGCAATGGTAACAGGATATTAACAATAAGGAGTAATCAGATTTCAGTGATCTAATGAAACAGAATTGTATTTTCAATAGTGAATGTTTAGTTGTAAATTGTTAAAAGACTTATGACAAAATCTTAGGAAAGAAAGACTTATTCTTTACCTGTAGTATTCTTGCTGCGCAGCGTTTTTTGGCCAGAGTAACATGAGTGCTACAGGACACTCCGTGGGACCAAGTCTTCTTTCCTTGCACTCCTGTCCAACGGAGTTGCCAACGACCTCTGCTAATTCGTAACCATTGGAAAGAGTAGCGTCTACCAATGCTAGCCTCTCGATGATGCATTCTACTATTTCCGCTGAAGAAGTCTGCTTAGTGGCCTTGATAGATAGTGCCTCGTATTCAGGGCTCCACTCACCCACGAATACCTGCACTACTCCTGAACCACTACTGTCCATGTCTCCTAACCCTGAGAACGTAAGCAATTACTTAATTAGTCTTAAAAAATTTTCAAGAAAAATAGATACAAGATACTATGCCTTATGTGCACTTATTACCCATTATTTTCTGTTATGTTAGCAAATATCATGCTTACTAACCATTAAATTATTAATTTCCTTTTGAAAAGTAATCATAAAACGTGAAATACTTCCAACTGTATGCAATTTCAAATTATTAAAAATTTCCATCTTGCCTAGGTAAATGGCTATAAATTTCGAAGGTCCATTCTGCGCATCAGTGATTGTTTCTACTCTAATATTTAGCGAGCCTTATTGCCTTGGATGTTTCGTTAATTCATAAAGAAAGATATTTCATTAAAATTAGAGTAGGAAGTATACTAAATCTGAGTTAATTGTATATTGAAGTGCTTGCGAACCCCATTATAATTTAATTCACATGAGCACTTAAAAATTCCAAGAAAATTGAATTAACTGAAAACAATGTGTGGAGAGTAGATAATCATGTCTTTAAAGTATGTATACATTTAAACTGACCTTATCCTTCTTAGGGTTAATAATTCTCTCTCCTGTCATCCATGAAAAATTTGAATACAGCTCCTTCTTTCTCTTCCTCTTTTCGCGCTATGCCATAACATACACTGAATGATGAAAATACTTTAAATATCTTTTACAAATATTATTAAAGAACTTTTAATGCTTCAGCTTCATCATTGCTTGTATCACGAAATTATTTTTATCGCCAGGATTGAATTTGAAAACTTATTAATGGTGATGTTCGTTTAAACGTTTTGTTACTTTAATCAGGATTAAGCAACAATTTAATTTGATATATGATCCTAATATCTCGTTTTCCATTTCTTATTATGTACCATTTATATATTGTTCAGTATTTATCAAGTATTATTCAACTTTGCAATTGAGGTTCATGTCAATACAATAGAATATCATATACTATTGCACCTTTTGATTAATACCTGCACCTAATTTCATTGGTTAAATTACATGTAAATCTAGTGCTATTAGTCGAAGATCCACTATTGCTTTTAAAGTTAAACGATCCTCTATTTAAGTAAGTGTGACACAATCAGCATTGAACATGGAAAATCCATCAGAACAAGTTTGTGAACTGTTACTATTATCACAAAGTTTGTATGTGACAGTTTGAAACTATGTGTGGGTTGTTTATTTGTTTGTTAAACAAGCAGTAACTTAGTTTTCTCACTAGGACACAGAAATATCCATTTTCTGACAGACAGATTGTCTTTTCACATATTCTTTTCAGTATGTTGCTACAATTTTTACTACTACACGCAGTTCTCATACCATTCAGAACTAGTGCAATTGCATGTCCGTTAAAGCATTTGTCAAAGATTGTTATCTGAAATACAAAAACCAAAATAATCAATAAATATATATGTAACATTCAACTATAAGAACTTATTACATAGACAAACAGATATATACTGAACTGTTTGGTTGAGAGCCATAATTTTGAAACATGATACATGTAGTAACTAATTGATGATATCGTGCTTCTAAGGACTTCTATGTAAATTCATTTGGAAAAGAGCCAACATTTATTTTGAACAAGCTACCTTCTAGATTTAGATACAGCATAAACATGATTCCACTGGCAATATAATACTGCAAGATGTAATCGTAGCAACAGTAGTCAGTATAATAAACTACGCATCAATAAGCATCGATAACCAAAATATTATTTTTAGTTGGCATTGGCAGAAATTAAATACTGTCATATTTACCAAGTTAATATGAAATTTGGAGCAAATACTACAAGAATATTTTGCACAAATAGATACTGATAATGTAAAATGTCAAATTTCTCTACGCTGCATTAAAATCAAAGCAGTAAAGTACTCCATTACCTACATAAATGCTACATAAAGAATTAACTCTTACTGCAGAACTAATAAAATTTTTTCGAGAATTACTGAAACCAATGAAAGGATCGTTTTTTTTAGGAAATGATGAAGACAATAAAGATCTTATGGGAGAAAAGTAGTAGCTTCTGGTTCTCTGTTTAGGAAACTTACAGAATGTTTACATGCACGTTATGCAAAAGATATGCTAATCCAAGAACACCTCGAGGAAATACTTTGACTGAGATTCCCAGTATGGAAGAATTTTTAGCGATACTCGCGGTAACTGTATCCGTGACATACTCGAAATCGGAAATAAGAAACAGCGACAACCCTGGACCACGACTGACATTCAGGCGCTGATGAGAAAAGCGAGGTGTGCCGATTGGCCGAAGATCGCAAGAACAGAAACATCAACCAATCAGGTAGATCGCGGGGTTCTTGCTCGTGTGAACGTCAACACTAAACCGGACCTAAGTCAAGGAATTCTATCGAATACAGAGACAAACGTCAGCCCAAAAGGAAAATACACAAGATATACTTGGGTTAAACCAGGGATAATCTTCCTACCTTAAAGAAACTCGTTTAAAGTTGAAAGCATAACGCCTAACATCGTACCCGTGGCACAAAGAGAGCTCCTTCGGGACTAGGGCATGCCTCTCGGGCCCAACCCCCAACACGATCTGCTATCTGTCCCCGTTTCTTGTTTCTTCGCATTCGCACAGTCAGTACCCTTTCCTCGTTTGGAGTACTGTCGCAAGACACGCCACGAGATGTAAACGCGCGCTTCGTGTTCGTCGCGTACCCGTCTTTCTTTCTTCCTTTCTTACTTGCTCACTCTCTCTCTCTCTCTCTCTCTCTCTCTCTCTCTCTTCCTCTCCCTCTCTTTCTCACTCTTGCTTGCTCTTTATCCTTCTCTCTCTCTCTCTCTCTCTCTCTCTTTATCTCACTTCGTCTATCTCTTCCTCTTAGCCGTTTTCGCACGTAGAGAACCGTTTGCAATACGGAGAGCCCGTCAGTTTGACACTCGTTTAAACTTTCTGATAATCACTCACGCAATGCGCCGACGAACGCATACGTACGTTATCAAACCTTTTGATCATTTTCGTGAACCGATCACCGATGACACGGCTGACGGCTGACGGCTAGGCCCTTGCCCAGTTATCGTCCTTCGACTCCTCTCGGAATCCTGCATCCCGATACGTCCGCCATTTCGATTTCCGTGATCACGTGGTACTGCCTTGAACTGTGATTGGTCCAAGCTTCCTAACCACGTGATCGACCGCGAGCACAACCATCGATGGAACTGGAGAGCATAGACTCTGACGAGACGGCGCTCTGTCTGCTCGCTTTCCTTATTCGTTCGCCCAACGTATCCCCTTCGAACTTCTTCGTCGCAACATCAATTAGTTACGGTTTTTAGCGGCATCTGTGTATCTTGCTTGTTATTCTTATAACCTACCATTACCTACCCTTTTTCTTACCTACAAAACTCGGCCGTCGGTACTTACTACATTTGCCAAAGGGATCAATTCCCATCGTGCACTACACGTAAGGCATTTTTATTCTCAAATTTCTTATTTATGGTACTTACTTCCGCTTTAAGTTTAATTTGAGAAGAAATTTTTCTGATGCAAAATATAATGATAAGTCATTTGATGATAGTAAAAATAGTTTTTAAAAATGTACAAGGCAGTTATAAAGGCTTTTCATATAATATGTTTATATAAATACTTTAAGTATAGAGCTGGGGTTGTTTTCTAATGTAATTAATATTATTGATTTTTCTGTCTGACGCAAAGTTATTCGTGTTTAACATTAGATATGAACTCTGATTTTCTTAAGCGATTGCTTTTAGTAAAATTAAAGTTAAACGTGTAAGAGCCTGGAAAATTTATGGCGATTCGGAAGAAAAAACTTTTTCAACTAAAGACTATTAGAAGAAACACGAAAATAACAGTTGCTTTATATAATGCCGTCGATAAAGTCGTATAGCCTAAGAATAGAATGCCCACGAAACAATGCCGTGTGAGACGTAGGTCTCAACGGGACTCGGGATCGAACGTAAAATCAGCTTTGAAATCACAGCGATTACATGAATGTATACATCCCATACGAACACAGAGAAACTTTGCCACTTGCCAGTTTTTCTATCTTCCCTTAAATAGTAAAGATTCGTTATTCAATAGTTCTTTTGTTATCAAACCCTGTAGCTTTTATTAGGTTATCTTGAAGAATTCTAAATCGCACACTGCATGTTGACGAAATAAAAATTCAAAAATTAAAAAAGTACAGTATTACTTTTTACGTGCATTTGCCTATTTTTAATTTCACTGAATTTCTCTTTTAATTGGCTGACAAGGAATTTCATATAATTAAACATATACATGTATAGTATATTTTTGAAGCATAGCAATATGATTTTTATACATTGGTTATTTTATAAAAAATTTACTATTGTGCTTGACTATGCTGCGAGACAAAGTTGATTGGAGAGATACAACAAAATTTGGATTCAGTAAAAATTTTTAAAGCACCCTTTTCTCGTCGTTAAATAAATCAACCCAAATATTAGCATTTTTGAAGAGTTCAAATTGCGGAAAAAGTTAATCGTGCGATCCGTTCTTAAACCGTAACTAAATGTGTATATACTCAGTCGGTAATGTAGCGACTATAGGTAAACGAAATTGACAATACCGATGTCTAAATTCAAAATGCAGCAAAACACAAAACCACCATTCTAAAAAAAAAACCACATATATAAAATTTCAAAGAAATGTTAATTTTATAGATTCCTTCAAAATCTTCAAATTTACCATACGATTAAACAATATCGTACTATTAATATAAAAAATTCGTCTGTCACGAATTTAATTTGATCAAATCTTCAAGATTAATTTCCAAAAATTTATTCAGAATCCGCATATATCGTAATAAAAAATTTATAAAAATTATATATATATTACAGCCTTCCTCAATCTTTTCCTTATCTTTAATTAGAACCATGTATTCATAACATTCATATTTAACATGTTACCAGATTCAAAGTTTACGTCCCTGCAAATATAGAATGTAAGCCGTGAAGAACCATAAGATAAAGTAGCTTTACCAGGAAGTGGTACCACACGAACAAGGACAGCCACATAGGAAAGTAGAACAGAAGACGAAAGAAGGAAAGAGACCGAGAGAGCCGAAGTAAGTAAATGAGCAAGTAAGATAGAGAAATAGACAAAGATAGAAAACAGGCTTGTAACTCCAATCGATTTCAGAACGTCCTATGGTGACGAATGCTTCAGGCTCTGAAAATGGTTACCTCCTAGGACGTCATCCACTCCGCGTTCCTGAAGGCCTCGACCGTTTTATACCTGAGTCGACCCTTTTGAACAGTGTCTATATTGTCCCAAGTTGTTTGGATTCTGCAGAAAAGATTATTTTCAAATATCTCCACGGCTCTCACCAAATGAGGTTAGGTTATGTTTCTACCACTAGAAAGAATAAAATCACGGCAGTTCTTCTACTCGTATCTCCAGTACAGTAAACGTTGCTTTTGCAATAAAACATTTCCATTGGGTGTTTAACACCCAAGAATTCGTACTGGAGGATAAGCTCTAAGTAAGCCTACACTCTAAAATAAGTTTTTGCAGTTTACAAAAATTCTGAAATTTTAATATCCCCTAGACAATGAAGGTATCTGCGTATCTAGGCGTGGGAAATGGATTAAAGATTTATCGAAGATAAATCATTGATTTTAACGTACGAGGTAAGGCGGTCAGATTGTTGTCTCTATGTATTCCTTTTATTCTTCTTGTTTCTTTGTCTGCTATCTAGAAATCTTGGAGTATGTTTGGCGAAGTGCCTCGCGGGTCATCAAGCTCCTGCCAGAAGAGGTTATGTCTGAGTGGAGGGGGCTGGCCGAGCTAGGGGAGGGAATTTTGAAAAGAGGGGCACGTCTGTCGATGACTTTTGATTTTGTAATAGCTCAGCTGTAATAGCTCTATTTTTATTCATTTTTCATATCGTCTATGTGGATCTTATCGAATTTTAATTTCTATACCTTTTATTGCTTAAGCGGGTGCTTGTTACATTATGAAGGAGAAGAATTTTTTTTTTAATCAAATTCAAGTACTATTAGGTATTATTAATAATTAATATGTAATGCAGGTCGGTATCGGGTTTGCTGCTCTGTACCTACATTTATGGAACGACTACCCTGTCTGATCAATACAGCTGCAACTACTCGCACACATTGCTTCGCTCGACATATGATCCATATATGTATATACTTAAAGGCGGGAACACACTGGTTCCACGCGACGCCAAGCTTGGCGATATTTTCATTGTACGCGATATATCTGTATATGAATTTTCTATCTTTCTCGCACTTCTAGATGAATATCAAAACTTGGCGTCACGTGGGAAAAGTGTATTTCGGGTTTAACTCTCAAATGGGCAGATACTTTTTTTTTTCAAAGCAAAGAAACACGCTTTTTAAACCCAGGAATGAGGTCAAAATGAAAAAATAACTGGATGTGCTATTTGAGGTTTGTTTTCTATTTTTTTTGAAAAATTATTTCAAAATTTTATTATGTTATATTTATATATTCGAATGATAATCGTGTCTGTGTAATTATTTGTTATTTTTATATTACATCTAATCGCTGGAGATGATTTTTAATTGATTTTTTGCCACGCGATGATTAATGGCATAAAATGTTGGCACGAAATTGTCTTTACTTATACATTCGGTTTTTGTGTGACATTTATTGTGCTACAAATATGCTGATTTGAAAATATATAAAAAAAAAAAAATGGAAGCTCAATGCCTGACTTTCATAAAGTATGAACAATACGCCTGAAGTGAATACAGAATGTAAAACTCAAACAATGGCTACGCTCATGTTTACTGAAGCTTTACTTACGTGCTTATGAAAACCTTATACAATTGTATATCTGTATATGATAAGCGTATTTGTAATAAGGAGGATCATTTTTTAAAGTCACGAAAAATATAATATGAAATTTCGGAAAATTCCATTTTATTGTTTTACGTATATTTATTTTTTTTTCATCAGTCTTATTATCAAAGCTTATGTCAAGTGATAAAAAGTAAGAGTAAAAAATATATTTTTGACATTTCTTTTTTAATTCATATTTTTCCTATTACAAGCATAAATATATTTTTGGATTTTTAGTAACGGCGCAACAGTTGCCCTTTGGTTGTTTGTTCCTCCCGATGCAGCCCATCAATCTCGAGTCTCCTGGCGTGCGATTACGTCTAATTAGCACGTCAACATTAATTACCCCCAAAAGTGAGATCTCGCGAAATATTCGTGCGAGCCGTAAGCTTAGCCGGTTGGCGTGTACTGGAAAAAAAAAAAAGTGCTCTCAGACACTCCCATCTACTTTATTGCCATAGACGAGCAAGTAGAAAATGAATCCAAGAGTATTTCTAAAAACGGCCTATAAAACTGTCTGCGTCATTGTTAACGCAGTGAACGCGACGTGACGTTGCCTCTTTAAAAATGCATTTTTTTTCTCACAATTTTCTTTTTTTTCCCCCATACCACCGAAAATTTTTCTTCTTTCTCATTCGTCTCTCTCTCTCTCTCATTACTTATCTCGAGATTGTCACCGATGTTTTATCTCTCTTAAGGCCTTTCGAGTCTTATCTCTTTTCTCATTAGTCTTCGTTGTTTCCCATTACGGAAATACCTTTGCTTAACACAAAATTACGAGACACTCGATTAACCGGAAGTCAATTCACACGTAATATGAATAACGAGTACGAGCAGTGATTTACATAGATGATCAGGTCGATCCTCGGGCAGCGAAAATCTGTAATGCAAATTTCGAGTAGATCGATCGATAATACTCGAACGTTGCTTCGACTTTGTCCTGTGCGATTTTCACGGCAAAGACAAAGATGGAGATTGTTCGAAATTCCAAATTTTTTATGTACTATCGATAGAACTGTTTTACTTTTTTTTTTAATTTATTTATTGGAGAATTTATTTTTGCTGATCCTTTGTTCCTACAGATTTTTTATTAGCATGAAAATCGTACTAGAAATATTTTTAATATAGATCTGTGACGCGTCTATTTTTTTTTTATACTTTTTTTTATTAACTAAACGCTGCGCTACTGGTGGTTGATCTTTGTACTTGAAACGAAATTACAGTTTATGTATATTTTAATATCGCTCACCGATGGCTTCAAAGGAATGAAGTCGGTAAAGTCAACGGAGTCCATCGCTCACTGTCGCTTACGTAAAATAAATGTACAAATTGCTTCAAAAGAGAAATCGAAGAAGCTTTTCTTGTAGATATTTTTGGGCTTCTTTTTTTAATACGATGGTGCAGGTATCTGTCATGTTTCATATTACGTGCGTTAGTCAGAGAATATAAGGTAGATTTGTTGTGCGCCGTAAAGTTAGTTTATTTTGAAAAATAAATCTCGATAGGAAAATATAGTTTTGCGAAATTTTTATATTGTGAATCGAATGGTTGATTAACTTATTTTGAGATATCCGTACGATGAGTTATTTTAGAATAAAATTTTTGAAAACTAAAGAATTTTAAAAATTTAATTATAACGATACTTCGTGAAAAATACGTGGACGCTATTAAATGAAAAAGATATTATTCCTTTTTTTTTAAACTGTCCTGGCTCGATAACTAATCGTGAGTCAGCCCTTTTAAACAGGATAAAAATTAAAATCACTTAAAAAAAATATAGTGCGCTGAAGACTGTTAAAAAAAAATGTTGCTTCACTTCCTGCAGTAAAGTGAAAAAGTAATAACGGACTAATTATTCATCAATATCCGTACTTCGTATTTTCTGAACGTGCACTTCCACAAGTCCAACAGACAGGTAAATTAAATAAATTGAGAAGAAAAAACGAAACAAAAAAAATTCATATAAATACCGATAATTAAATTAATAAAATTGTTTCAAAAATTCCACCAGCTTAATTCCAAAATCTTTGTATCTCAAAGAACGCGTTCTTTCTGATTTCAAAGTCTATTGCAAGAAGCCAGAGCGTTTCAGTCGCCGAGGAATTCATCGACCAAACAACTTGACTTACGTTCATTATACGAGAAACACGTGACCAACCCTTAACCTCCAGGTGAGACCCTTTTACTTTTTTGGTTGACAAAAAAAAAGCGACAAGCACAAATAAATTTCTGTGGAAAACCAACCTCGAGCACGTATGTGTATTTAAAAAATGTCTCACAGGGTACACGTGTCACTTACGAATAAAGCTTTAAATATGTAGTAGAAGATTCCCAGTCGAGGTACAGGCATAACCAAAAAAAAAAAAAAAAAAAAACCTTGGGAACCTTGCCGAAGAATGACTTGCAAGAAGACAGGAACTTTCCATTAAAGTAGTGAAGGTGACTAAATCAGCAACGGTTTTCGAACCTGTTCGAAGGAAGTTCTGAGAAGTTCCTGATGAATAAAATGAACGAGTCATCGCGCCACTGGGTACATGACGAAAATTCACGAAGTGCCATACAAATTGAATATCAATAAAAATCGTCAGAAACGTTTCCTCGTACCCTACTTTTTGTATGATTTGTTACCCTAATAAAGCGTCCGTAGGAACTAGTGACTACCGAGAATTAGAATTATTTTTCCGTTGCTGCTATAGTTCCCAGTCTGCCCGGTAGACGATAGCTATAGTTAGACACGAGTAGTACAGTATAAGAGCAAATCAGACATAACGGACATTGAGTAGTACGAGTCGAGACTGGGCAGACCGAGCAGCTGGCGCAAAGGCTAAAATATATCTATAGCTACTGTCCGACATTACTTTTAAAGGTATCATTGTCTCATGGATTAGAACGTAGAAGAGGTATTCTGTGAATCGAGAGGTGATTTTAAACGTTCAGTACTAAACGGTAATAACTGTGTACCGTTTCGTAATGCTCGTGTAAAAAACATTGTACAGGTCTATTTATTTGAAAAAGTTTTTACGATTATTATATCCAGAGGGAATCGTTTGTATCGCGTGTGATTCTCGAATGGTTTATTTTCGTAAATAATACGGTTACGCCTCACGCGACATAGAGGTGCGTCTGCGAGTTGTACGAAGAGACTTTTGAATAAACTGTGAAATTAGAGCAAGATCGCTTCAGGCATATATGCATATACAACAAGATTGGGATTACGTTTTGACATTGTTGGACAATTTCAGTGAATTAGCCATAAAGAGAATGGAAATGAAATGAACGATCGGATCGTTAATGGGTCTAACGTGGCAACGTGGTATTCCGTATAAATTTATAGCCAGTACGCGAGAACAGAACGGAACGTTAACGGAAGTTGGGTCATCGGATAATCGACGAAGCAGTAATAACCAGAAGCTGAAGGAAGTCATCGGGAAAAGCTTTGTCCACATGTCGGTAAGAACGTCAGAGATTGGAGAAAGCAAACCGAACGATTGCACAAACCGTTCGACGGCGTCTGTAAGAGGAGTTTCGAAGTGAAAAGCTCGATAGGATAGCGGCGGGTTATGTATATAGGTGAAACGGCGGGTAGAGAGTGGAGGAGGACGGTCTACCCTTCGGGTATTTCCGTGAAATCCGTCGAGTGTTTTCGGGGGCGTCGTCGCTGTGGGGCGTCGTTGACGTAGCAAGATGGCGGCGGCGTGTCGGAGGCGTCTCCGTCCGCACAGTGCTCGACGTCGGGCAGTCCGCGTAAGCTCGCAAGTAACAGTTTGATCGAGGAGGTGAACCCGCAGTGAATCAAGAATAATATAAAAGGAAGTACCGGATAAACGAGAATTAACTGGCACAGATTCGGCAAGATCGTCGTCGTCCGCGTTTTCGTTAAACTGCCGTGGCAATAATCCTCGCTGTCCCCGTCGTCTACTTTCACGAGAACGTCGTCGTTGTCGTCGCCGTCGCCGGTGTCGTGCTCGTAGCGATTATTGTCACAGTCTCCGTCGACGTGGTTCAGCGTAAGCGCGTCCCGGGAAATGCGCGTGTCGCGTAGTCCAAGGGTGACACGGAGTGCGGCTCTCTCGTGACGAAGCGTGACGCGAACCAGCTAGGAAGTGGAAAGGAGGAAGTCAAAGGTGGAGGCGTCCGAAGGAGCTGGAGGAAGACGTGGGTGCACGCTAATATGATAACCGTAGAAAGATCTCGAGTGGTAGCGGTGGTTGGTAGATCCTGCGGGAATCCACCCGTTCTCGATTCGAGAGAGTCCTGGAGGATGTTATCCGGGTTGACGGCGCTGTACGACGGGAGCAGCAACAGCATCGGAAACAGCAACAGCAACAGCATCAGCAGCGGCGGTGGTTCCTTCTCGGTACCGCATCAGAGGTGCATCCTTCTCGTCGGCCGTAAACGAGACGGCAGTTACGGACGGCGTTGCTGCACGGGTCTGTGCCGTTGCGCGTGACCAAAGCCTTACCGAGTCGATGCAACACAAGTGTGAACTCAACATAGTACTCTCCGTTATCGTGACCCTATCTGCGATCCGTGATAAGCAGAGATCTCTCGCAACTCGAGAATTTAAATCTCGACGCGTTTTCTCGTCTCTGTGCTCGGGACTCGCCGACGCGACACGCGTTCGTCCTTAACCTCAAAACGCTAGAAATCTGCGAGGATTGACCTCGCGAGTATCTTGCGTCCTTAAGAGACGCTCGAGAGCGTCTTTCCCTGTTTTTTCTTCCATCCTTTGTAACAAACTTTTATTCCCTCCTTATCCTCGTTCTCGGTCACATCTTTTTCTTCAATATTACAACCCCCATCTCCACTTACGCTCCGAATGCTTCGAAAGTACCGGACGCACTGGACGCATCGTATGCACGCGTTCCTAACCAAACTGCTCAGGTTTCTCGATCGATGAACAATATAGGAATTTAGAATAACGCAAGACTCTCACGGTTGCTTGTGCTGATCTCGTGTACAACGTTTACGTGTTGTAACGGAAGGAGACGCGATTTTTGACATCTCTTCGAATATACGGAAATCTCAACAGTGTGCTTTTCTGTGCCAACGAAGTTGCTTTCGTCTAGCAAAGTTTTTCAAGAGTGTACTTTCTCCTCGTTTTCTTTTCTCTATCTCCTTTTAGCTGTCTTTTTTTTTTATTTATACATACCTCTCTCTCTCTCTCTCTCTCTCTCTGTCTCGTAATCTTTCTCTCAGCCAACGACGGTACTTGGTACTTTTCCTGACTTTGGGACCGGCAACATGTCACTGCTCAGCGTAACTGGTGAGTAATCAAACCTCTTTCTTAATTAGAAGCTTTTCGATTACGTCCATGCGTTCGCCGGAAGAGGTTAGGTGTAACCCTTTCCGATTACGTCACTCCTAGCTAAGACAATCTCACGTTTCTCTAATGGGAAATCTATCGGAAACAGTAGTTCTCGTTCGTTATCTCGCGCACGTGACGTTCGCCGGCGAATAAAAGTTATTCCCGACTACGCGCATTCACAATTTAAATGAATTTCACTGTTCTGAAACATTTCAATTTAAAATTCGCAATACTACCGAATAAATAGAAAATTATTTTTTTTTTAACAACCAGACCCGAGGAAACCATTAATCTTCGTAAAATTAACGTAGATACAAAAAAAACAAGGTAACTTCCGCTTTTCAACTGTATCCAGTACCAGAATAAAATGAATATACCTATATTGCCCAACACTGCCCAAGGCAACAGTACAATTAAGATCTAGCATTTGAAAGTCTTGCAAACGTGCCAGGATAATACGTACCAATCCTGACGACTCCCAGTAATTCTTATCAGTACTTAGTAGATTACTTGAATAACATGAGAAATCCTCGTGAAAAAAAAAAAGAAGTAACCGATGCCTAAAATATGACATGATACCAAGAGAGGTTAGATTACTTATTTATTAATATGTATCCATATATAGATTATATCGAATCGCAAGACTTACGTACAATATATATATATATATATATATATATATATATATATATATATATATATATATCTCACTCTATATTATATATCTTTATAAAAGTATTGACTTAAATATATAAAT
>JASANN010000647.1:199407-221611 GCA_031762395.1 Calameuta pygmaea | reverse complement strand
TATATATATATATATATATATATATATCTCAGTCGATATTATATATCTTTATAACAGGATTGACGTAAATCTTTAAATCTACACATCAACGAATTCACATAAACGCAACTGCGCCTGCCTCTGCGTCTGTTCACTTAATATGTAAAGCTACGTACATTCGTGCATATACCAAGTCATGACTATCACTAGAAGCTGCTACGAGCGTAGTGCAACGGTTGACCTCAGCTAGCGGGGTCATGCCCTCCTCCCACCCTTCTACTCCTTCAGCTCTCTTTCTACTCAACCCCCGAGAACCACCTCCCACTCCCTACTCAACACCCCACACTCAATATTTACCTGGCTACCGATGTACACGATATCGTGAACTCGCATTGAGATATGCAAATATATATATATATACACACTTAGTCGTATTCGCACTTGCACTCGCAAAATCGGCCGGCCAAGATATACGAGCGGTAATTGCCATCCACTACTCTGGTTCACTGGGGTCAGCGTCTGCTCCCTTTCTGAAAAGTTGCTGCTACGGCTCTAGCTAAGAAATTACAATTTCCGCGACGGTACGTATAAAAAATTCATAAATCTGGATAATGATTTTTTTTTCGTAGATTTCTTGTTTTTTCAAATTCAGAATTAATTGTCGCGCATCAAAGGGTCGTTACTTGTCGGGAGATATTCAATGGGGTGATATAAGTAGTCAGGTTAGAGGCATAAAATTGTACGAATATCGTATAAGCGTTGGAGAAAATTTTGGATTTTTTTTTAAATGATAAAAATAAAAAATGTCGGTACTCTCAATACGGATACAATTTTGAATAATTTTATTTTTTATTTTTTAACCACGCTGTCCCCAGTCGCAAAATACTAGTACGCTTTAATGGAGACGGATCGCGACAATAATGGCAACAATCAGTTTCAAGCGCTCGTTACGCGACGAATTCAACGCTCGCTGAATGCTCGCGCGTCGTTGAATTTATTTGACAGACAATGAATTTTCGTAAAAACGGCCGTTCGAATTATCGTAGTTCAACCAATCGTAACTCTTGTTCAAAGTCGAAGGAACGTCGCGAGAGCTGGACTTCTTTATAATATTAATTGTCGTGAATCTAATCCTACTCTGATCCGTTAAATCCTCGAGAGGGACAGTAGCGGGCGTGGGTAGCGTCGAGGGGGAAGCTGGGACGAGGAAGCTGCCAGTCACGAATTGCCAGTCGATCAGATCGATGAAAACTCGTTGGAAATCGTCATTCCTTTGGTGCCTTTTTTGGGACTAGGAATTCAGTGGTTTAGCATAAACGGCTTGGGACAGCTCGAGTGGAATGAACTTCGGTCCGCTTTGATCGGTTCTGCTATACTAACTTTAGTCTGCTACTTCGTATACCGATCTACTATTACGCTAGTAGTCTTGCCTTGCAGGGCATTGAAACTCCCTTTCGCGGCTGGACAAGGTTTTGCAAGGGTGAATGGCTAAATAGATGCTCAGCCACTATGCTCGACCCTATGGGACCTTCGTAGGGAGTAACTGAATTTCATCAAAGCTTGAACATGGGATATTACTAGAGTGGTCCATGATTTGACAGATCTTCCGTAACTCCGTTGTAACGATTCGTTTTCGATTTTGAGATACTTTTTGTGATTAAAAAAAATATTTTTTGCACAATTTTCGAAAATACATCGATTCTACGAAGAGTCAAATTATTCGCAAATAGGAACGAACCATTTTTTACTTTACCCTGGTACGAATTTTTATCAGCGTTTTTTTTTTTCCCCTTTCAAGTTGTTCGGACCTGGTCTAACTTTATGAAGAAAAAAAAAACTCAATTAAAAGCTAAATTTCCACTATAATGCGACCAAGTTGGGTGCAGACAATTAAATTTGACAATGATGGGTTAAGCAAGATCTCTGCCACGTTATCTTGTAATATAAAATAAATCTGTTTTTGATGTGAAACATCTAATGGCGCGTTCCGCAGAGGAGAGAATGTAAGATGCAGTATTTTCAGGCTAGCACTGAAATATAGGTATACTGGAATGCATACACTGTAATCCTGCGGTAATCAGGGTTACCGCGCTATCACAAAATTATTTTAACAATTGATGTTTCACATCTACCAGACGTCCGGCGACGGCTCACTTTTTCTTATAAACGGAGTCTTTTCTATTTTGAAAGCAGCTATAGTGCCCTGAGCCAATAAATAAGTACTGCTTAGGGGTACCTAGTAGGTCTGATTGCGTTTTCCAATAGAAAGGTCAGCTCAGGAAGTATCGATTACAGATCCGTTCGAAGCGAAAACTGCGATACGACATAAGATTCAAGTTGAGGCGAAAGAGAAGGGAAGCAATAAGTATAGAAAGAAAGTATTGCCGAGTAGAACAGTTGGCAATGAACCATGGACAGAATATAATGTAAAGTAACAGCGAAAAAATGTCCGACAAGTAGGTAAGCACTTCCAAAAAGTGTAATCAATAAAAAAAACCTTGATACGAAATTTTGTTCAATTTCGCCAGGTCCTTGATTTTCATAATAAAATTTGTACTAGGGATGAAGTCGCTTTTGGTCGGAGTTCAGCTGATGAGATCTTTCGATTGACTGGGTCTCCCTAAAGATCAATCCAGGAGATACGACCTGGTCTTTGATGAGTCACGATTCGACTCTTGATCATGTGACCTCGACCTTTACATTCGCAAATACAGAAAGTCCTAATGTACCTTTGGCTCCTCGAACGAACTTCCGGGACTAGCTGCGAAATCTGTGTTGAGTCCCGACTCGTGATCTTGCGTCCTCTAACAAGGATACCGAAGACCAGATCTGCGTCCAGTCGTAAACCGACTCAAGATCAGGTGACGAATCTTGGACATTATCGACTTACTTGGATACTCGGGACCTGAACTTGCGAGATGTATAATTTATATTCTAATGTAAGGTATCTTCAAATTATTGTAATCACCTCCCAGAAAATGTCTCCATTTCGTGTCGTTATCGCCAGTCTTCTCACGGCCACTCATAAGGGATGATCATCGCGCCATGTCATAGCGAGAGGCTCCTGTTGATCATACCGAGTACTGCTTCCGGTCTTCATGAGTCTGATTTGGTTCTCCTTGCTCTGATCCAGGTCTCATCCTTCCGTAAATAGGTCCCAGTGAGTCTGATCTTGCTCTTTTGACCCGGTCTAGGCCCATTCATTTCCTGTCCTTGCCCGAAGCCGAACTAATAATTCCTGTTCTCGTCCTGTCGAGAAGACCGAAAAAGAGTCCAAGCCAGACTTTGGTCCTAACCCGAGGCGTCTTGTCTCCATCAGATTGCTGATGTGTCTATGACCCGACGGGAATAGTTTTAGTCCAGGATTAATCGTCCAGGGATGATTAGATGTGGAATTTAAAAAAATCGGTATCGAGCATCCGACCTAACCCCGGACTCTGACACCAGGTGTCTCTAGGACACCCCTTTCCAATTCTTAGGCATATCACGAAATCACTTCATTAATCGTAGACTCATTGCTCCCACACGTTTTTCCCTTTCACTTTTTTCTTCTTCAGGCTGGCAAATTGTTTTTGGAATTTCATTTGACACTTGTGCTTCGTTACCAGATCAATTCCGTAGTCTTGTATTTTTTTTTTTTTTTTTTTTTTCTAATTACCGCGCATTGTCCATTTTATTTAATTTTTGTGCATCGAACTCATTAAAATACCACTTTGTTTTGCTGCTCAATATTTAATTAATTTTTTTACCGATTTATAGAAGCCGGTTAATTCTACGCTAGAAATTTATTCCAGAGGGAATAGCGTCCCAGACGGCATAGGGAATAAGATGGTAAAATTTATCATGTCTCAAACATCTTTTTTCTACTCCTTTTACACGGACGCAACTCATTGGCCATTAATGATGTCGATAATTGAATCTGAACTGACGTTGCAACCTTTACGTGAAGTGGAAGCCCTTCGGCCTTTAGCTACTGATTTTGCCGTGAGGTCACTCGCATGGGACGAAGGGCGTGGGGTTAATTGCATGCAAGGTGGTGCATCAGGTTTATCGAATTATCGAACCTCCCTTATGTATCCCTTCCCTATATTCTAGCAACAAAGCTGATAGAGTTACGTGATCGTTACTGATAGCCCGAACATGCGAACTTAGTTTGTGGTTTTATTGAACTAATTACCTTGCTTTTACTTACAACATAGCATATTTGCAATTAACAGTTGTTTGAGTGTAATGTAAGTTTTTAATTAAAAAAAAAAAAAAAAAAATTTCGAACAATTAAATTTTTGTAAAATGCTTCATTAGACAGCTTCATCGATAATATTTAATAGTTTCGTTCAAAAGAAAAATACTTAGACTTTAGCGAGCTGAGGTGAAATTGATAATTTTGGAAATTAACAAAAAGTAAATTAATTTCATTAATTAAAGATTTTACATAGTTATACAGAATCATTATATAATGTAAAACATGTTATATGAATCATATAAATTGAATATTAATTTCTATTGAAAATATTATCTTTCAAAAAATCTTTTCTGGAAAGTGATAACGCTTTATGAATGATGCAAAGTTGTTTAGCGCGTTTAAATTGTGATAGTGATTGTCATTGTTTTTTTTTTTTGATTTTATGTAAGATCCTCAAAAAAAACACTCGATTTTGATTAACTTCCAATCACTAAATTCAGTGTTCAACAATTAACACAGGACTGTTTTGTACATACAACATAAATCGAAAACCAAAAAAGCACACGCAAAAAATGTATATATCCAAAAAAGTGTGTCACGTTTCCTGCATACTATACGTATACAAAAGAATTACGTTACATAATAAATAGCTTGCAGTGCCAACTGGAAAAAAAAATATATATATATATTCAATGTCAAATACCATCGCAAGTTGACACTTAGATATTAAAAGCGTTGAAACTATTCGGGATAATAAAAGTTTACCTAATACTTACAATTAGTTTGAAACTTTGTTATCGCTCCTTAACGCGATACACGTAATTCATTTTGAAGACAGCAATATTTAGATACTTAACAGAATATCGTAACGCGATTTTGATGGTATTTAAAAAAAAATCGAGAATTTTCAAAATTATGTAAAACAAGTGATAACAGTATAAACAGTTATATAAACGGTATACCTGTGACGAATGTGTAAAATAATAAAATATAAGAAAAATATTTTTTATGTGTCCTTAGTGAAAGTGAATTCGATTCGTTAATACGCTGTGATATTAAATATGAAATATTTAAGTCGATCTCGTTTTTTTTTTGTTTTACGTAAACGAGGGGTCGGGCGGACTCCTCAATAATTACTATAATTTAACGAATACAATTATAATTACACTTTATACGTGTTGTTTATATACTTTGGTTCACTGTATGATACAAATTACTTATGCCGTATTATGTTCTGTAATTATTTAATTAAAAATTTTAATTATGCTTAAAATTATTTTATCACTTACTGTATACACGGCCAGGGGCAGAGAGATTATCTTCTTCTCTCTTCTCTAATACCGTCCTTCAGCGTCTTCGAAGATACAAGAAGAGTAAAGTCATTATCTCAAGTAGATGGAACATTGTAGGAGAATAATTTTGAAAGCGAGTGTATCGCGAATATCTTGGGAATAACATTGGGTAAAATGAACTATGCAATATTTATATCAGCACTTATTTAATTTTCAAATTAAAAGTCTTAATTTCATAATGAGTAATACTTCTGACACACTGTCGTATAATGAAATGTATTAATTTTTTCGAAATTAATTTTTGTATAACGGTAACGAAGTAGCATTAAAAAAATTAATAACATTACAAATTCTAATATATTATCTTTCCATTGACTTGATATCCAAAAAAATTGTATTTTTACCTCAAATTATTTTTGTCTTAAAAATATCGTGTGAGCAACGAAAGAAAAAAAATTTATATATATTTAATTTCCTGTTTGTATATATAAAAAAGAAACGAGCTTATTGCTAGTATGGAACAGCGTTGCACGAGATACGGTACTGTCGATCAAAAAATCTATACCAATAATTTTGATTAATCGATGACCATGTAAATTCGAATTTTGTCACGGAATCGTCAAAATATTAATAAAAATCCCAAATTGTAATATAATTGCACGAAAATTTGACGACATAAAAAAAGAAGGTCTCTAACGATTAATGTATCGAAATTCAATTCTCCGATCCAGGATTCAATAAAAATAATGGATTCTAATGTAGGACGCGGCTCGAAGATTTGAAAATCCGGTTAAAAGTAAATCCAGCATTTTGTTTAAAGCGAGACATCAGAACCATCGTCGAGATGATAAAATATTTATTATCGCGAAAATATTAACTTGGATTTATTTGAAACCGACATTTAACTAGCGAATCGCTAGGATTAATTATATCCAGAGAGATTATTCATGAAATCGCAGAGAACCGGGATAATTGAATAACCCGCTATAAAGGGAAAGCAGGCTGTTCGAAAATTGCAAAAAGTTGCCGTCTTCCCTAGAAAGTTGACAGCATCCACTGAAATAACTTTCTAACTAGTGGATACGACAGAAGCAGGTGGGAGGCGATGGTTATTTATACTGAGGATATGGAAAGGTTAGACGCAGGGGTTGTTGTACTTCGCAGTCACCCATAACTACATATATACTAATAGCAAATAGCTACACAGGTCTGGTTAGTTTTTTTTTTAATTACCCTTTTTCCACTTCAGATCGGCTAATTCTAAGGCTAGTGAAAACTTTAACTTCGTCAACCTTCGCCCGAGCTACCCTCGACAGAATTTCTTTGGCTCCGCGACCCTCCGGAAATTTTCACGACCTACCGATTCTGTAGGTCAAGCGGGAGGCGCGTGGAGAATAAAAAATGAATCGAAGGTTCATCCCCAAAAATTGTCATTTGATTTGTGAAAAATGTGATTTTAAATAGTCAGATCGATTTCGATGTGATCCCGCCGAAGAATGTCTGTATTGGTTGCGAGAGAATTAAATGTCAAACGGTTGAGACAGACGGAGGAAAAAGGATGGACGGACAAAGGATATCGAATAAAGGCGAACGAGTGATCCTTTGTGACGTATCCTTTGGATTCTATTGAATTTATAGATAGGAGAGGTTTCGATTGGGTCAAAGTTTATCGTTAGCTCTTTGTGACAGTGGAATTCCAGATCGACCTTAATACCGGGATATCCAAACATCTGGGACGGGAATTATTTCGGCATCAGAATCAAGACTGCTAAGGTTTAAGGAAACGATCGGTTTTAACTGTCGCGTGCCGACGGTGTTTGCTATGTTCAAACAGAGTAAATTCCCTTTCCCATCAATTCACCCGTCATTTCGCCCACTCAGCCGATTCACATCTCTATTAACTGCTCGAATTTCTTGGTAAAGCAAAGGGGCACGTTATCGTGATAAACAGTGAGCAGAAAATAAGTGTCAAGTCGATTGACATTTACGATGCGATTGTCTTTCGAAATGCCTGAAAGATTTTACGAAAAATAGCGCGATTTATATTGAGTAGAAGACAATTTTTTTTTTAAGTTTTTCATGTATATAAATATATGAGCAATTTTCGGTATACCCATATTGGATGCCGTAGTGATTGGTTAAAAAATTGTTTGCTTCTTTATTGCGTTCGGTTAATTCGATTGGATGCGGTAATTGAAATTTTTATTAAGTACTGCACTGTCAATGATCAAAGTAATCGAACGTGGAAAATTGAATTGGATTACTTTTGATTTATCATAGGCATGAAATAGCACCTGGAGTATTTGACATATAAAATTATGGATAGAAATTTTATGTGGCCAAAATTATTGTAGGATGGAATTCGGGAGGTAAAAGTTATTAGAATAGTCAAGATTTTAATTGACGTAAGGAAAATTTTTCAATTGTTGCCCTTATGTTACTAAAATTGTGGCTATGTATTTATATACGTGTATATATATATTATTGCTCTAATTTCTGGAGCAATGAAAAAAATGGAAATAAATGTGAAGGCATTATGAAAAAAGGGGTTAAGGGAGTGAATTTATATATGAAAACACGTGGGATAAATTTCACTTATTTTCTTATTGATCGTCTTGAAATTTTATTTACCTAGATCGATAATACGGCGTCAGTCTGTATGCTGGACAATGTAAAATCATGTTCTATATCGTTTAATTATCGATTTAAGAATCGATATATTTCTCATTCGATCGAATAATCGAAGCGGCGTTTTGTGACAGTCAAAGTTCAATCTCTGCTCTTTGACGGCACCAAAAATTTCCATGATCGGATCACGTGATTATTTTCGACCAATAAAAATGCTCGAACAGGATTATAAAAATGAATGTAACGGGAGAGGGAAAATTTTTATCTTTTATTTTATCAAAGTCAAATTCCTAAATTTGTATGTAATTTTAGTCAAAAATAATAACAATCAATCGTATCTCGTTTGAAAAGTTCATTGCCGATTACCTGACACTTAAATGATGTCGTGGGGCCCCCGAACTCATGTCGACGCTACTGTAAAGTATATAAACTGTTTGCCACATCGGTTAAGGGTCGATAAATATGTCAGAAAGAATTCATTCGCGAAATAAATTTATCGATATTATTTACTAAAAAAGTATTATTTACCAAAAGCCTATGTATAGTATATAGATAAGCATATGCGCACACGTTACGAATCGCTGCGGTTCAGATCATCAAGGGAAATGAAAAAAGCTCGTTAACCACCGTCAACGTGGATGGATAATTAATTATGCCCATTCCCACGCGAGATACAAGATTGATATATACTTTCCCCCCATTATCGTTGTAGTAGATAAAAAAAATTCTTTTTTTTAGAAAAATCATTATTTATCTGAATTAAACAATTTTCTAAATACAATAAAAAAAAGAATTGTTCAATACTTTTCGCTGTCGCCAACGCGTAAACGGGTTATTCAGTTCCGAAACTGTGTGCTGTGCACTCGCCATATCCACAAATGGATTTTCATTCCTTATGACTTTTAGAATTTATTATACCGCCATTTACTCCCCCCCCCCCCCTCCACCCCCACCCACTCAAGCAGTCGTTCCCCGCATTTTGCACATTTCGCACAATGACACCCACCACAATTGCGAACTGACAATAAAGACTTAGTAGCAGAGGGCACGTCAATGGCGCTGACGGTGATAGTAAGGGTGGCACAGCAACTCAGTAAAGCGAAGGGGAATGGTTTAAAGAAAGAAAAGCAAGCGTCGGCGGTGGTCCTTTGTATATGAAAAAAAAAAGAAAAAGAAAAAAAAATAACTGGCAAAGCGTCAAAACATTAATACGCAGAAGATCTCGAGGCGCACTATATTCCCTGCTGATACCTAAAGGGATGATTCCGAAGTGTCGAGTCGATTTAAGAAAGCTGATCATCCCCTCCAGTTCGCGATAAAGAAACGATAAAATATCGTGTTACTCGCTTCGCGTGAATATTGCTTCCAATATAGAGTCTATAAATAACACGGCCGTAATACAGTTCCCGTTGTGTACCCATTTCGCCATAGCTTTTGAAAGGGTCGCTGCCGCCGGAGAAGTGGAAGCGTATCGAGGGGATGAAAAAGTATAGCAGAGGTAGTAAGGGTGCGAAAGAGCGCAACACTGGCAAGAGGTACGACGACCGTCAACGAGTAGAACGCGTAACTGCGTCTGCTGTGCTATACCTGTGTGTAAACGCGCAGGCGTTCAGTAGGGGTGTCATATAAAAAATCAAGGCTGAAAACCGTTTTCTCATACCCATTTCCCCGATGCGATCCTCGTACCACGTATTTCATACACACACGCGAGGACACGAACGACCGTCGCGTACAATAACCTACAATATAGTCCCGGACTGGTCTCGTACACGACGCCGCCACGTTTGTAGGAACTCACGGCACGTCCACATTGACACGTGGGCAGCCATTGTTTTCTAGTCGCTCGAATGTAAAGAGGAGGGGGGGGGGGGAGGGGGCAAGAGTAACGCCAAGCGTTAAGGCTGCTTTTTTCCTCTTTTGTCGTTGACATTGGACGTTAACGTTGCATCGTCGTTCTCTTTCTTGTTCCATAGAGTGCGCCACTGTCGCTCGCTGCGCCACCAAGCAGATTCTTACTGTACTACTCTGCGCTCTCTTCAAGTGCAGCCTCGTCGCTTCGTGAGTTTTATGGTTAGGGGGATAATGTACGTCTCGCTTGGAAAATTTAAATAGTTTTCATAGACGAAACAGTCTCGGGAAATAATCTCGTTTGCCTTTCAGGATTCTTAGACGGTGTGGTCTGTGTGTTGGTAATCGCTCGAGCGTTCCTCAACGAGACGTTCTATTGCCTGGCGTTTATTAGACTACGGCGTGGGGTAGCAAAGGGGGGAGGGCAAATGCAAGCGTGCAGAATGCTTCGTGACCTTTGAAGGACATTTAGAGCAGAGAACACGATTACACGTGGACCGGTAAAATATTATCGGTGATCAATAGCCGTCACGCGGCGATATCGTAAAGTTTCATTCTTACGTTACAGAGAACCTATTGGTTATAGTTATGTTGGTTAAGTTTCATAAAACTGGAAGAGCACGCTACATTTTTCAAGGATTCGGAACGTCTTTCAACAGGTACCTGAAGCATTATTGAATCTTCTATCGTCTCCATGTATACACGTGTATAACGATACTCGCGAAATAGCTTGGGGTCCTCGCATCGCGAGACGAATTTAAATATGTCACGGCGAGCTGATTCGAGAAGAAGAAATATAAAAGGGGATACGAAAGAATGAAAAAGTGTGATAACGAAGTATCGAATAATCCCGTTGAAATTTTACAGCAAATTTTACTGAGAACGGATAAGGGTTAGTGTGTTAAGGGATGTTTGACCTCAATTTCTTCGTGTTCTTTCGCCTCCACTCTTTCCTCAAGACGCTCGGCTGAAGTTCATTTTCTTTATTCGTCAAAACTTTCATACCACTTTCTGAGTCGAAGAAATTTCAAATGACGTCACATGTCTTTTTTAATACGCAACGCACGCGGCTCACGGTTATTAATATTGTTATCGTTCACGTAATAGTTATTTATATTGCACATATTTTTTTTTGTCGTCTATTGACAGTTTCCAGCTACGTATATACATCGCTATAAATTAGCAGCAGGACATTAATTTCTCTACGAAGGCGTAGAAATCATAAATGTCAAACAAATATTGTAAAAGTTATAAAAATAGGTTATGTATGAAAAGGGGGATCATGCGCAAAGGGACACGTGATTTTTATGATCATGAAAGTTCGTAAAAGACAATACTTTGTATGGGAACATTCGAAGAAAGCAGCAGGATCGTTTCCGTGACCTAAAATAAATTTCTCATGAAATTAAAATGTAAACAGTGATGATATGCGTGTGGAATAAGAATTGAAATTCTATGTAATGCAAATATGAGTAGGGCATTAGCTATAGTGATAGACACTGTGGATTGGCGATGCGTTTGCATAAATTTATTTCTGGCTTCCTGCCGCTATCGTTTCTACGAAGTCGTGCTACGTCTCGGACGGTATTTACAAATGATTTAACTTTTCAATAAGTACACGAAGAAAGTGGGGCAGACGGGGTAACTAATGAATGTTATCATCCCTTTAGCACTTAACTACGTGGGTCCAATTCTAGGAACATACTTTACAAGCTGAGCTCTGGGAGACCCCAAACTGCGAAGTTCGATCGTAGGGCTACTGAAACGAACTATAACAGTTCAAAAGTAGAGCCTTGCGTCGTTTTTTTAATTAAAAAAAATTTAACGACGCATTATCAAGCAGTAATTATCTAGTAGATTTTTTTTTAATTCGATGAAAATTTACGTAGACACAAATTCGACAGGAGGGCTAAACATAAAATTGGTTGGTTTTTTCGAAACTGCATGTGCTTAATTACGGGTTAAAATTTGCCTTTGATATCTGAATGAGTATTGAAAGGAAGATATGGTAATTAAAGGTAATTAAAGTGCGTTGTCGTAATGATGATACGACGATTAGAAGCAAATGTAGAAATCGGAACTGGTTCTAAAGTACTATGAAACTTCTACCATTGCGCATAAAGATTTCTGTGACACCTAATTAATATTGCCGATCCGCAATTTTCTCTGTGTAATTAATAGATGAATATCCCAATAAGTCTAGAATTATTGAAGTTCATGATCGAAACAAATCAAATAATTAAATTGGATTTTCTATCCTCGTCGACATTCATAAAACGTAAATCAATGACTTCCTAACAGGAAAGACCATTAAAGTTGATTGACAATAATAATAATATTAATTATCGTAAATCACAAGAGAATAAAAAAAAAGCTGTATTAAAGCGATAAAAAGGATTACTAATAATTTCTTTGTTTCCTGGATTTTCTTGAGTGGTCGAATTAAATAATTTAATCAATCTTATTAAAATTAATTATCCCACTGGAAATTCTTTTAATTAGTACTTCCTGCTTCACAGCAGGTGTTATCAATCTCGTGGGGATTACTTGTATCGGTAGGAGACGAGCGACGAATAAAATTAAAAAAAAATAAATAAATAAAATTCACATAAGTAACTATGTAGACCACATAAGTACATAGACAGACCACATGTACATAAGTACATACGTTACAAACGTTGGCTGGTACGAATTATTAGGTTACGATCGCTTTTAAGGATTACGTTAATTTTACGATATTAAATTTTAAGTGGATACAGGAGGGTTCGTAGTTGGACAATTAGTGTGTAATATAATAAAGTAAATTTGATACTGTTAGCGAGAGAAATCTTGTATGTACAGTCAATTAAAAAATAAATCTGAGTGTACAGGAGGTGGTGGATCACAAAGCAAATAGCTTTATCACTAGCCAGAAAAAAATTCAACAGATATTTATTGTTATGTGTGTAATAAGAAAAATGACGTCATCGACATAAGTAGAAGCAACATGAGCGATGCAAAGAAAAATTCATGCTGGATGCAAGGTGATAAGAAAAAGGTCGAAAGGACATGATAAATAGCAGGACGACAGGGGTAGGTGGGGTCGGGAAGTAAATGTACTGGGCATTGCGAATCCGGTTGAAATTAAACTCTGGGGAGAAGCCGAAATTGCATTTAAAAATAATGTCCGTTAAAACGTGCTTAATCGGTAATCTAACTCGAATAAATTTTTCAGTCGTTTCAGCAGATCGATCAATGTCGTCAAACACGATAATAATTGTTTGTCGAGGTATTTTTATAGGAGGAACATTAAATATGTTCCAGTACGTAGATCGTGGTGGAAAAATTTTTATTATCCGATATGACGATGTACGTATGACGAGAAACAGATCGTATATGTTAATAATGAGTCCTTTTCTTTTTGTTACAGTGAAGAAGGCGAGGTTCGTCGGGGTCCAAGGTTTGTCGCACTTTTTTTTTCTCTTATTATCGTAGTGCGAAAGAAAACGGCCGGATGGATACTTGACGTACAAATCCGGCACTCGTTTATTAATTACTTATTTTTTTAAGTTTTTTTTTTCGTCCTGGATTTTTTTTACCTTTTCAAGTCGATTCACGCGGTATGTTTTGGATGTGCAAATATTTTTGAGACAGGGCAAATTGTGTATTGGATCAGGCGTAGTTCTTTAGCTACGGGTATAGGGAGGTGGAAAAAAAAATATTTTTGGATAATGCAAATTGGCTTGGGAGATATTTGAAATTTGGTTCCGAACTGGGGACTGATTTGAAATAAACGATTTATTTTATACCGAGCAAAATATTTTTCAATGATTTTTAGGGTTCAATTGAAATTTTTGTGATTTGGTATTAAATATGCTAAAAGTCAGGTCAGTTCAAAAAAATTTTTCTAACTTTCGTGCGCGAATGTCGCCATTATGTCTTCGGTCTTCGAATGATAAATTTGAGATGTTTATGTACCGGGTTGTTCAACCGAAACGCCATCGCTTGAAATTAGCCGCACCCCATTTCATTCAGATGATGAAAATTCAGGTGGTGTTTTGACTGAATAACTGGGCGTGCATTTAATTTAGGGTTTATGACGTAGGCGGCTGTACGTCAGATGCCGTTATATCTATTTATATATTCATATATTGCAAATCCTATAGCAATGCAGTTAAATATATTGTTTTATATCGAGTTCAATTTTTTTTTGCCTTTTGTGGAGATTTGGCAGCGCTTTACAAAACTGGATATTTTTTTCCGGTTAACCCAACCGTTTCGGTGTAATCGGCCAAAAACCAATCCGAAATGAAATTTTCAATTTATTTATCAACCAAACAATTCGCACCAACGATTTTTCAAAATCAACCTAATTGCTGTTTCAAAGTTAATCAAAGTATCTTCGAGTCAATCGGCTCTTTCGCTAATCAATTATATTATTCCTGCGCTTATCGAATATCTCTTAATTATACCACGTGATTTCTAAACCAACTACAATTTTAACGTATAAGATATTTTCCTTCTTAACCGACCTGTTTTTCTTCAACAATAACATTTTCTCAAATCGATCAATTTCAAAATCAAAATTAGCTTCTTACCAAATAGCCTAGTTTCTTCACTGTATTGCTGCGCATGCGCGAGCAGCAAGCTTAATATTTTCGTTCTTCAAGACACTCTGACGTAACCAAGAAATAAGTTTACCTTCTTTCTATCGAATAAATTTTATTCGACGTAACGGCGACGATTCTTTGTCTCTACGAACGGTGCGGCGGACACGAGAGAAACTTTTATTTCAACGCGGAAGTGCCGCTTGCGGTATTAGCCTTTGACAGAGAAAAAAAAAGATTTTTAATCAGACGACCATTTTTCTTCAAATTTAAACTGACGCATGCGCGTACAGCACATTTTTTCATAATTTGAGTTTTTCAAGAGACTCTGACGTAACCAAGAAATAAGTTTACCTTCGTTCTATCGAATAAATTTTATTCGACATAACAGCGACGATTCTTTGTCTCTACGAACGGTTCGGCGGACACGAGAGAAACTTTTATTTCAGCGCGGAAGTGTCGCTACGATATTATCCTTTTACAGAGAAAAGAAAGAACTGTTTGTATAGAAAAAAAAAAAAAAAAATGAATGAGCAAAATCTCGCGATTTCGTATACAATAAATTTTACGTGAACAGCGAACGACACAGACTGTCTAGATTTTGCGAAATCGGTTTTTATTGAAATTCTCGACATATGCATAATCGTGGAGAAAAATGTATAGTTGGAACTTCTGGCGCAGTGTTTAATGTTTGAACAGCAAGAAGTATCTAGTATTTTTTTTTTTCTATTAAGTTCGACCAAGTAAACTAGTGAAATTTATAACCGCGATGATAAATTTCGAAAATATTTTTTTTGACGCTAATACAAATTTGTTGCTTAAATATTAACGATAAAATAAATATTTGTCTGGCAATTATTTTTTTTACGTGTACAAAGTAATATCGTAAATTTTTATTCTTGTCGTAAATCAGCCATTTTTACGACCACTTCATTGTTGCTGATTTCTTAACAATGCCAAACAAGCGTGACAATCGGGCTGGTCAATTGTTATTTCCGATTCGATGGATTCGCGTGCGAAACCTACGTGCATTATTATTGCGTGACGTTGAGATTTTGCACATCTGTATATATATATATATTTATTTATTTTGTATCCTTTTACTGTTGCTAGTTCTTTGTAGTACAGATTACGCTGTTATACAAGGTGGCTGAATATGTGGAGGATTCTTTGTTTATCACGCGAAAACGAAATCTAAACGGGGGAATGGACGTTTGTGTTAATAAAAATACAGCAGTCCACTGTATTGACGTATATCAGGTATTTGCATTAAAATCAACAATCAGTGAGCGAGCATAGATAAGAAGCTAATTTGAAATAATGAAAAAAAAAATTTATTCACCCGATATTCGATCGATCCTGATTCCTTTACTTTATAGCGAGATTGACAAGTTTTCCGAACCGTCAAACGGAATTCGACGTATTTTTCTTTTTATGTCTCGCCGCGTATTACCACACATATTTTTTTGAATAAAGATCGAGGACACTGGAACTGGAAATATGTGCGTGGAGACAAAATGGGTAATGATATACGACCCTAAGTTTTTCTCACAGAGTCGAGCTTCTTTCAGACGATATATTGTGTTTACAATAAAGACACCCTGTAGATACTTTTCTACGGCAAGTTCGAGAACAATGCTCATATGTCTCGAGTATCCTTGAAATATATCACATTTTTTTTTCCTACTTTGTCGATATACATTTTTTCGTTTGACTACTTTCTTTTTTTTTTTTATTTATTTTTCTTTATCAGACCCACGAGTATATCGGCCAATCGTCGTCAAGTATCAATTTCGGGATTGAATTTTATTCCGATGAAAAGACGCGGTATACACGGGAGCGAAAGAGTGAAAAAAAATTATTTAAGAAATATGTACAAAATGTTTATTTCTATTGATATTATTTTTTTCTTCAACTATTCTTTTCAATGTTTTTTTTAGCGCAACAATTCAACACGTACGTCACGCTGAAGCTGCAGAATGTCAAGTCGACCACAGTCACCGTGAAAGGGGCCAATCCATGCTGGGAACAAGATTTTCTTTTGTAAGTGAGCTTGGATAAGTTTCAGAGACAAAATAGAACAACGATTGTGACGTTTCTCGAGTCACTTTACAAGCACGATGGATAATTAAAAAATTCATTTAATTGATATCTCAAGGATTATTATTTTTTTGTAAGTGAGCTTGGATAAGTTTGAGAGACAAAATAGAACGATTGTGACGTTTCTCGAGTCACTTTACAAGCACGATGGATAATTAAAAAAATTCATTTAATTGATATCTCAATAATTAATATTTTTCTGACGTTCTTATGTGTTTCGTAATATAATTTTTAATTGGCAATCTGACACGTCATCCCATTATTAAATTAACTTTGCATTGTGTCTCTGCACAATATAATATATTCATTTGAAGATCAAGTCAACCATATTCACAAAAATTAATATTAAATTCTATTCTAATCAAAAGAAAAAAAAAAAGAAAAATCCTCCAAGTAATTTCAAGTACAATCTCCGAACCAATCAGAATTGACTGATGGGA
Source organism: Calameuta pygmaea (assembly GCA_031762395.1). Classification (NCBI taxonomy): domain Eukaryota; kingdom Metazoa; phylum Arthropoda; class Insecta; order Hymenoptera; family Cephidae; genus Calameuta; species Calameuta pygmaea. Next base: position 204,555 of record JASANN010000647.1, on the reverse strand, counting down.
AAATAACTATCAGCTTCCACCAATCATAATTTAATAACACATCTTTCCTATTCCCGTTCGTAAACTTTCTCTATATATAAGAGAAGTGGGTTTTGCAAAATCTCTTCGTCGGATCGTAATTTGAAAAAAAAAACCTCAAAAATCCTCCCGATCCCAAAACCCTCTGATTCTGCTCTACGAAAAAACATTCTTAAGATCTCTCCAGGGGCGAATTTGTTTTGTATAGTATTTGACAGAATTACAAAATTTCCATATTTTCTATTAGTCCCAATTTACATTCATACATGATAATCACACATCTCCTGTCTCTCGTATGTAAAATTACTTATCTTTGTAATCATATATATATATATATATATACATACATACATATGTCTAACACAGCGAAACCAACGACGTGAACACAGGCCTGCTGGTCGAGGTATGGAGCAAAGGGATGCTGTGGGACCGAGCACTGGGCTATCACTACATCCCATTACCAGACGTGTCCTACTCGAACGAGGTAACAACAAAGTCAAATCCACGCCAAGTCCCACTTGTCCAAAGACAACAAGAATCGTCAGACACCATACCCGACACCAACAGCAACACACAGCTACCGGAAGTCACGGACACGGTACAAGAACACGAGAGAGAAGACACGCTTGCATACGCTTCGCTTTCGGCTAAATAACAATCCCAAAAGATAAAACGATTATTTGGACCGTGAGAATTTGACAGATTTTTTTTCCATTACCAAACAAATCCATTATATATATATATGTGTGTGTATATAGTCTTTATACGTTTGCGCTAACTTTTGACATGGTCCGCCATACGGTAGTAACGTAAATATAAAAGGAATAATTTTTTTTATTTAGTATTAATATTAATCACGCTTTAATGCTGTGCTTGTCACTTTTTTTTCTTTAACTTATTGGTTACTGACTTTCCCGTTCGACGAAAGTGGAGCTAGTGGGGGTTACGCATGTATCACTCGATCGAGCTAGTCGATGAAAGTGTTTTACACTCGCTCGATTGGGTTTCACGAGGAAATCCTCTTAGCGTTGAATACACTCTTGAACGTACGTATCTTCTGCGAGTGTGGAACGAACTGAAAGAGAGAGAGAGAGAGAGAAATGAGGGGAGGGTCGAGTGAGTGAGTGAGGGGGAGAGAGAGGGAAAACCGTATCTGAACCACCTATCCTTCCTGTCACCCACCAAATCCTACTTCCGTTTTACCCTCCTCAGCTTCCTTCATTTTTTTTCCTCCCCGTTCATTATTACCCCCTGGCACAGCAGTTTCTCTGGAATCAATTAAAGCTGCTCCTCCAGTAGCGCTGATAGTCACCGTAGGTATTTAAGAAGGTGCGTTTCGTCGAGTCTCGAACTTTCCAGACGGCGGCAATCGGGAATATAAAAATTTAATTGCTCGTTGCCGTAAGGTCCTTAGTGACAAATACTTATTCGCTTTAAACGATTTAATTAATATTATTTTTGTGGTCGGTAAGTCTCGTTGGAAATTAGAGTAGGCTCCTTCTAATTGGCCACTGTTTTTCCTCGACTTTTCAAAGCGCTTATAAAACTGCGGGATTCAGGGAATTACGTGTTAAGTTTTGAGGGGTTTCTCAGTGCCTAATGTATCTGTGGCTAAAATGAGGATTTTTTTTTTTTTATAAAACCAAGTCACCGATCTCATTGACCTCGATTAAACGTATCATTCGGACTGGCGCCGATAATCGGAACGGTCTCGTCTATAATTTTAAGATTATTAACGTCAATGCCTGCCTGGCGATGGGACTGGGTAGCTGTAATTTTCCTGACTCTGTATCGTCGACGTAATCACTTTGGATTATTCCCGTGACCAATATGATCTACCTATACCTAAGCTCGTCACAGAATATTCATCATCCGATCTGTTCCCTGATCGTTGACTAGGAGTGAAAATTAAGGATCGAATGAAAAAATCAAAATTTATTTTTTTTTCAAAATCGCATCACTGTCCATTACTCCGAGCCAATGACTTAAATGGGGTAACCACGTATTTGAATTGGTACAAAGTACAGGGAAAACGAGCCGAGATGAAGCTGATCGCGAGCGAGGGAGGAAGAGGTTAAAGACGGATAGAATAATGAGGGGAAGATATTGGAAGGAAGAAAATAGGCTCAACCTTGGAAGGTTTTACGGAAACCTTAAATTTTCAACTCGGGATCAACTTCGTTCTTTAATCCCTTCCTGTCGATATCAGGCTGCGTTTAAACGTAGTCTGCCACTGCACCCTCGTTCAACCTTGCCGTCTCTAATAACCGTCCCATCCCTCTACTCGGCCCATTATCTCTACACCCTCCTTTTTTCTAGCAAACGATCTTCTGATTTCCTCGTCACCGTTTTGGTTTCCGTCATTCCAACTAGAACCTCAAAACAAGGGTAGGGGGTCGCGCGTTTACGTTCTCCGGCCCTGCAGTCACATTCCTTTATTTTTCTCATTCCTCATCTTAATTCCGTTCAGCCTTATCACGTCAAGTACCATAACCGTCCTATTCTAGTGGCTACCCTTATTTCATCCGACGTGACACACTTGACACGTAAAAATCCTCAATGCGCCTAATGAGACATTCTGATCCTAAATTAACTGTTTTACCGACAGGACGTACCAATCGCGTTTCAAACTCCCAAGAAGTAGACGCGATCACAGGTTGAAAATTGCAGTCGGTAAAGAAGGTTCAAGTATCAAATACAAAGTTCATCGCTGAACGAAACCTTCTTCGAGTCCAGGTCCCAAAGAATCTACTGTTTCAAAACGAATTCAGCTTTGCCAATAATATAACGTAGCAATTGGAAAAGAGCCGCAGGTTGTTATTCTTTCGGAAGAGCTTCGACCTGCTCCGTTCCATGCTTATCCACTCTTAAGACGAGTAAGTCTCCCCAGGGATTATTGGAATTTATCCCACGTCCCCCTGGGCGGCGAGAATATATCGCGGGGTTGACGAATGTTGCATTTCATCATTTCCAGAGGATTACTTCCTCGTGGGAACGGAGTCTCGTCTGCAACCTCATCTTCGCGGTTCCTGGAGAATTAGATCAGAGGATTTGGTTGTTCGTGACGGGTCCTTCGCTTGGCTCGAGGATCCAACTGTAAACTGGGTACCACCCGTCCATGCTCTCTGCACTCCTGTCTCATCGTTCTTAACCCTCCCCGCGACCCTCGTCGTGCGATGACGTCACCTGGCGACAAGCCAACTCGAGACGCTCAATGAAACAGCAAGATCGTTAGAGGGGCGGGAGGGGTCGCGAAACTTCGTTGGCGTAATGCGTGAGCACATGCCAGCCATTTTTTTTTGTCTCTTCAACTCCAGGTCAACGATCTCGACTGAGCTCCGAAAGTCACGTTGACGCAAAGATCGTTATCGAAAATATTCATCGCGACTCAAGTCCACTTGGGCACATCCGGTTTGACCAGCTGGAATTGCTTCGTAGGATACGTAGACGTCGTTGTCAGGAAGTCGCGAGGGGATAAATACGTGGACTCCAACCAAGGATGGCAGAAAGGGGTACGGTGCTTCCATCTCGTGGAGAAAATCTGGGTCAGGTCTGGCTTAAAATATTCATAAAGCCGCACACGCCAGATCTACATGGCCGGGAACGTTCGATTCATATTAGAAATGCGCTGACTGAGGTTTGTCAAGTAACTCTAGTGGGTTGTAAGTAGCGGATAGCCGTCTATACCAGTCACCAATTCTAACCCTTTTCCATCACTTTTATCCTTAACTCTTTCTCCTACGTCACGGATCATTCCAACGAACGACTCTGAGCCTTGACAAAGCTCTCACGCGCCTACCGGCCCAGCCCGCCTCGGCTACCACCCCCCTCGTCCTCAGCTATTGAGACCTGTCAATTCTGTTCCCTGGGACTTCCTGTACTCTCTTTTGGCTCTGCTGAGCTCATCCGACCCGTTTACCACCCATCTTGTCAGTCCTTCTTTCAAAAAAAAAAAAGATCCACGGTACATTACCAGTCAGGGTAAACATTGCTGGAACAAAAGGCCATTGTAAAAGGGAAAAGCAGGATAACCAATTAGCGAATAATACTTTGTGTAAACTTGCGAATCGATTAATCAAGTAGAATCAGTAGCGCTTCCGAGGTCTTACGTTGGCCCACCTGCGGGACCGAGTGATTTATTTTATATTTTTTTTTCAAATTATTATTATCTCGAGGAATCTCACGGGATCGATCCTCGGGTCGGGTAGTCTCTTTCTGACCGTGACGGAGGCACGACCCTTATCGATCGTGTCTTTTCAAGCAAAAAGTGTCTCGACGAATTCTCCGAGAAGGATTCATATTCGTTACGCGAAAGAACGCGGGGTACCCCTGTGCTATTCCTGAAGTCTGACAAGGCCTGGTCCAAGTGCTCGTAAGACCTAGTTATTCCTGCAAACGATACTTTTGCGTGCAGTCGAACTACCGGATGTTACCGGATGATTGGTAACGTGATTTTATCATGAGGTCGCACGACTCAAACCCTTCGGATACCTACTGGTTGACACGTCATAACGTAATTACAGCATCGCGACTACGTTTAGTATATTTTTCAAATTAGATCTACCCAAATAGACATGGGTCCGGTACGAATCGGTTTCTTAGATCCAATAGTAAAAATTACGCGAGTCTGAGCTTTCCGGTCGGACATGGGATTACTTGCTGGTTCCGATTGGCAAATAGCTTTTCAAACGTCACACCGGGTATATCTTGTATAGTAAGATCGGCCTTTCGCCTAGCATCATACCAAAGTATGACGTTATGCTTCTAGAAGGAATTTTAGATGGCAATCTCAGACGAGGATCCAGAGTAACCGTATTGCTTTCACGCAAACAGCAACGGCCGGAAAGTAGAAGAAGAAGAAGAAGAAGAAGAAGCCGTTCATCCTCCAATATCTGGTCCATATTTTAGTCACGCAGTGTGTAACCACTTCGGGAGCAAAGGTCACTGCGTCATACGTAGGCGGTCTTGGATGGAATTTCCCCACGTTATTGCTACGTTATAGAGCGTACGTCGCCAAAACGTTATTTACGTAATGGAGGACGTATTTTTTTTCGGTCACGTGGTTAAGGTTTCGGGAGTGGGGGGGGGGGGGGGGGTCGTTTATTAACCTTTGTAAATTTTTTTTTTTTA
>JASANN010000647.1:180975-197379 GCA_031762395.1 Calameuta pygmaea | reverse complement strand
AGATTCGAGCACCTCGACCTCCATTAAACTATAACGAAATCGTCTGAGAGGATTGGCAAAACTGTACTAACCAACCCGAGAGCATAGTTTCTGACCCGGGTGGCGACCCGAAGGGAGCCGGAAAGCGAGAACGTTATTTGTATCGGTAGCCGGAGTCGCCTTGTGACCGTGATTCGAAAAATCACGTCACAACATATATATATATATACATATACACATACTATATACTCCATCGAATAAAGCGTTCCCTTGCCTACAGTCGTCGTCTTAGCGAATAATTCAAAAATTCAAAATGAATAAGCCTTGAGTCGGTCGAAAAATCCTTTACCTTTCCGTTATAAAAAAAAAAAAATGATTTCACGAAAAACTCCATGAAAATTTCATTGCGGACCTATTGCAAGATCAGATCCAAGGATCTGGACTCTTATCAAGAACTCATTTTAACACTTGATCCTAGTAAGATAGCTCTAGAGGGAAGACTTTGGGTTTTGTGAACAATTTTTTGGTCTTCTTGATCTTGAAAAAAAAAAAAAATGGTAATTTCTCCTCTCAGGGTGTGTATCCATGCTTGCAAAGATACGTGGGTATGATACGAGTCACTGAACAGAAATAACGAAGCATATATTGACTGCGAGAAACGCAGCCTTTTAAAATGCTAAAAAAGTTAGGTCAATAACTTGTTCTATTTACAGGACGGTTCGGGACAATGGGTCAGCCTGGATTCGGAATTGGAAATGCGAGGTGGCGAAGTAGTCGGCACCAAATCTCCGACTGGTCATACGCTTCTTATAGACTGCCGTTTCGAGCTGCCGTTCGGTAAGCCGTCCATGTGTTTTTCAAATGTCCGTTTCGTTAACGTGCGATTAATAAGATTCGATTTTACGGGTTTTTTTACGGGCGCGATTTCACCTGCTTTTGTAAACTGACGATCTCGACTTACGTCGTCTTTCGATACGTGGAGCGATTGCCAACTATGTCCGCCACGTGTAATTGGCGGATGATTATGCGATGGTGCGACAAGAAATTCATTAATAGTCGTTATTAGAGGAAAGACGAAGGGTCCAATGAAATTGAAGGAAAATTCTATACCCTGAGCCATGACGTCACTGCGCTATAGTTAAATGTCGTAAACAGAATTACTGCCGTACGCATGCGCATCTTTTTTTTTTTGGCCACGCACTGTGTATTCTTTGCCCTAAGACTCGATTTCATACTCAATATTTTTTTTTCCCCTTGATATTGAAAATTTATTTGAACGATGGGGCGAAATTTCCCCCTTTTTTCATTTTCAGCATATCCTTTGCATGATTTTTCAAAGTACTCTGACGTCAGCAACGGGATATTGAAAATACATAAATATCACTCGAGGGTTGAAATAAAGAAAATCGTTTTCTGTATCCATCAAAGTTTTTTTATTCTGAAATTTATCTTTGAACATTTTTTTCTGGTCGTTATGTAAGGTATTGTTATCAAACCAATAATTTCAGATTCAAAATTGTAATTTTGATTTGGACGTACAGTTTTGAACCTCAGACGAGTAGTTATGTCCGTTCTAGAACAATTGAGGTTCGAAATGATATTCATAAAATTTAATATGACCTTCAAGGTCTTAACTGAGTGTATCGATATTGGCCCCCATAAAACCCTGAAGGTTCTGCCAGATATTTATAGGCTCAAAATGTAAAAAAAATTGAGTAAAATTTAAAGGGTCAAATATAAGCTCAGAACTTGCTGTATTTGAATTCGTAAATTTCAGTCCTACCCGTAGAGGATTTCTTGGAGTAAAATCGAGATTAGATTTAAAGCGAAAAAATTGATACATAAAAAAAAAATCAAAATTTTATAGTTTAAACTATGCTTATAATTTCGACTGGGAATTGTAATATAAAAAAATATACTCATAGTACAAGATTAACGAAAATCTTTTTTTCATTTCTACAATCGTACTTTACGTAGGTTAAATTGCCGAGTAAAAACCCTCCTGACTCTTCGATACCTTCACACATTCTGTTACTTCAGATCAATATGAATTTCCTCCCTCTAACGATCCACTTGGAAAGTTTATCAACTTACCGTCACAAGATACACCCAAAGGTCACAAGAAGGGGTCATCAAATTACAGCTCCTTCATGAAATCCGGAATTCACCCCTATATTCCAGAGGGTTTTCTTCATATTTTCCTCGTACGCAGGACGGAATGCAAGATCGGTATGATTTTCGTAAATTTTAACGTTCCAGTCAAATTTACGGATTACTGAATCCAGAGCAATTAACAGATCCAGATCAAACGCGAATTCAGTCTCTTTACAGCTGTTTTCAATTTTCCTTTTAAGCAGCGCGCAACTTATTTGAACTGAGGTGGAAAATTATTTTGCGTCACACGATGGTTCTACTTGACCGTGTTGCGAAATAAGGAAAAAGGGGTTGGCATTTAAAGGAGCCCATACGTTAACCGTATACTGCTCACGTTATTCTTCTTTCTTATTTTTATTTTTATTTCTATCTTGGTCTCCTCTTCTTTTCTGGGCCATTCGAGTTTTCCGTTTACACATATGTATATTTCAGTCCGTCTTCATGCTTGACATTCCATATGACTGCTCCTTGGGCAGCATCTTTATCTGTGTGACATATTCGAATTTCTTATTATTTTATTCGATTCCTACATTTTCCAAAGTTCACGCACTTCCTTCCGCCATCAACTTTGATCTTTATTTATTCATTTATTTTATTATCGTAATTCCGGAATTTCTTTCCTCTGGTCTCACTAGGTAAAATCAAGTTTCTAAGCAAGTTGTACGTTTAGGCTGATTCACGTCGACCGAAAGCCGGGGCTTCCCCTAGTTCGCAACCCTCTTGGCTGGATGGTTTATTCAGGAGAACTTAGGAGAGCGATAAATCACTATACACTTACCCAATCCGCAGCTATCATTAATAAGATACTTGCTTTGAGATATAGACTAATTGTCCTTTTTTTAGTTTCTACATTTGACAGACCTGGAAAATTATGAAAAATTTTTTTTCCAAAATTTTCACCCATTTAATTATTATTATTTTTTTTCATTTATTGAAACTTCACGTTTCACCTTTGACAAGACATTGCTCGCTATTTAAATAGATTCGTAAATCCATTGAATTGCTATTGTTATTTCCACCCTCGATGGATCTTTTTTTCAAGGTCAACAAATAGATTACTGTTATCTATTAAAATTCTTTCGGATCCTTAACAACCGTACGATTCCGTTATCCATAGTATCGATACTTTTTCACCGTCCAATATTTTTGTTGCAATTCTTATTTTTATCCGTTCTTAGAATTCAGGCATTGTTGTAGAATTAGAGAGAGAAAAAAAATGCAACGCTGTGGCATGTAACGTTCGTTAGTGTGTCTAATTTTACCTCATGTCCTTTTGAGATGGCCCGAAAGTAGATCACGACTGTCGGGGGTCAGACGTTGTGCCTGAGGTCAATACAGCGTCTCTCTTTCTCTCTTATTTTTTTTTTCGCTTTTCTTTTTCTTAATCAATTTTATCCGTACTCACTGTGCACATCAAGAAATGATTGGCCAACATTTCCACGAGTTGCGCACAATACGACTGTATTAATAATAGCGTAGGTTGAACGACTGGCTAAGGGTGGCACACTAATTGGGGCTTACTTGACTAATTGCTTCTCGGATATCACGAAAGCTCGTATTTTTCTTGATCCTCGCGAAACATGTAACACGCACGGCCTATTCGTAGATCCAGTTGCCATTACGAATCGACTTTCTCCACGAAGACATTATAGATGGAATATAATAAAAAAACAAATTTTTTTATTATATACGAAATATATATATCAAATATACCATCTTTTTTACGCAATATATGTATCCCGTGTACGTGATCGATTAATTCCGAATTAATTACTATTTCAAGATGAATAATGAATATTCAAAAATCATACCGTAATTTATCCTAAAGATGGGAATTATAAAAATAGTATATTTTATATAAAATAAAAAAAAGAAATTCTTGAATTTTCATTTTACTTTTGAAATTTCAAAAAAAAAAGTTACATCAACCCTTGGAATCGCTCCACGCAACCTTTTGTATTCGCGTATCAGATTTGAATTCACGATCTCCGAGATCGATAGGATCCGCGATCTCCCTAGGATCGACAATCTGATCGTGTTCGTTGACTGATCAGGAAAGTGCGATCCGCCGACCGGATGGAAAGCCCTGCTAACAAGCGAAACGGCTATGAAGCTGCGAGCATCCCGGCCCACGTGTGGCTCAGGTACCCTCAAGATCATCAGATCGACAGATCATCAATTCTTCGCTCGACATCCCCGGTTAAACCTTTTTGGCCGTGGACCGATCCGTGGACACTGTTAACAATCGATAACGAACGATTGACCCGTACGAATTGTGTGGGGGTTGAAAAAAAATTTTCAAAATATTTTTTTCCCTATAATTTTCTGACACGACGTAGTCATTCGTCTCGGTCATTAACCTTCTCTGTGCTCCGCGTCCACGGATCGGGAAACAAAGGCTGTACGTACTTAGCGGTACCAACCCCTCCTTGCTCGCCAGCCACTGCACCAGAAAATTCTTTTTTCAAGTGCCCTTTGGAATTTGCTTCGTCAAGGTTAACCTTATATATATATGATACTTAGATTTTTCTTCAGTGTCACAGCCCTGACCTTCGACCTCTCATATTTTAATTAGACTCGATCGTTCGATCGTTCCTCGTAAGGTAATCGTAAATACAGGAAATTTACATGAATAATGGAGACCGAGGATAAAACCTCCCACTGGTGACTTGTCGATCAATTTCCAAAGGGACACGTGCGCACTGCACTTCTTTTGACAAAACCTGTTTTCTTCTTCTTCTACTTCTTCTCTTTTTTTTTCTACTATTTTTCTGTACCGCGGGTATCTGTGCGTGCCTTGTGTGTATTTTTGCGTGTTAAACGTGTGGATATAGCCTGATGGAGATGTTCGATGTTATCAGCTTCACTATCTTTTGTGTCGTGTGTGTACCCGATTCGTCGAGAGTGCGATGGACCGAATTTTTTTGTCATTCGGAAAATCACGCTTGACGCATGGGTCATTCTAAATTCTTTAAAAAAGGACCGATTTTGGTCGTCTTTCTTTGTCTATTTTTTTTTTTTTTTTTTCAAAAGTCATTCTCAATGCTATCTAACTTTTTTTTTTCTCAAAATTTTCGATCTCTTCTTCGGGTTTAATTATTTCATTTTATGGGGCGTATTTATGTATATCGACATCGAACGCTCAAGATCCGAGTAACGCACGTTGTAGACACCCTAAATCCTCGTTTTCGACAGGGAACTAAGTTTTCTTATAATAGACTAGTAGTCCACACTTTTATACGGTGAAACATTTCGCGAGGTATTTTGCATTAAAGTGTAATAAATTACTGGCAAAACGGGCGCTGGCGCAACAGCCTTGTGCGATACATCCGAGGTAATGTTAGCAGGTGCCCGTGTCGCCGGTAAATACAATTTTTGCATTCGATGCTGGTAAATGGTCGAAATAATATTTCTCTATGAAATAAAAATAAGAAATTTGCCCAGAACGAATTACATACATCTAAGATGAAGAAATAATGCCAAGATTTCTTTAAACATCAGGGATACCTACGCGCAGTTTTTTTTTTAATACTTAAAAAAATATAGGTACCCCTGATACATACATTACGTAAACTTCATACGGTCATTATCGCTTTGCATTTTATGTTCTGATTTTACGTTTTTATTAAAAAATTATTTCGACCGTGACCCTTTTGAAAAAATTTTTTAATTTTGACTATTCAAAAAAAAAGATTGTAACGCACATTCACTTTCCCGAAATAGCACAGCACGTGGAAGCAGTGGCGCGGCGATAGCACAAGAGGGTGAATTTTTTTGATTTTGAAATTGCGAGCAATTTGGCCAAATTCAAAAGTTAGCGATAGGGCTGGGAAAACGGGTACGTGAGATAATTGATAATATTTTTAAAGGGGGAGTGTGATTGAGGCGAGGGGGTGGCGACGGGGGGGGGGTGTTAACAAAGTTAAAGAGGGTACCTGCAGATGCATAGAGCTATGGCTGCGGCACTGTAAACGTAATTGGTCTGGCCCTACTTGACCTATCCCTACTTTGGAAGTCTCTCTTTATTTCTACTTCTATCTCTTCATCTCTCTTCTTCCTTCCAACCGCAAGGACTTCTGTCTCACTATTAGAAACTTACCACTGTTCGATTGCAGCGCAGCATCACTAAAACGATAAACGTGATTTTACGTCGAAAGGTAAAAAAAAAATGTTTACAAAATAAAATAAAATTCGTCGCTTCCCTTTCCTCGTGCTAATCACGTTAATCGTATATCGACTATAGTTGCAATTTAAATGCACTGGTATAGTTAAAAAAAATTATAGATCCTATATTTTACCTAATTATGGGGGGGGGGGGGGAGGGTTGAAGCCTACAGGTATACAGAAGTTGCATGGGAATAAACGTTAGGAGGAAGGAAAAAGATATTGGTAAAAAAATGTGTATTGGAAAAAAAAAATCGTTATCGTAAATTCTTTGAATTTTCGCAATGATATACTGATAAGGGAGAAAAATAAGATTAAAATGGATAACGCGTCGAGTTTCTATAGGATTTTCGTGAAATCCCTTTCGATAGAATGAAATCTCAGTGGCATGGGAAAACCGTGATTCTCGTATAATGGAAAGGATTCGCAACGGCCTCGAATCATCTAACAGTTTCGTATCTATCGGGTATCGAGTATCGACTATATCGCTGGGTCTTGGGCCTCGCCATTCGCTATCCGCGCTATCGAACTTAGCAACAGCGAGATACCTTATCGATTTGAATACCCTCGTGCCATAAGTTGGATCGGCGATTCACTCTTTATTACAATAAGAAAAGTCTCGAGGTTTCTGATCGTGGATGTCAAATATTTTTCAAAATCGAATTTTACCCATTTACGATATACTCGTGTGTGACTTATCGTATATCCACGTAACTGTACCTTGATACGTCAGTCGTTCTCTGCTTCGTTCGTTCTTTTCGAGTAACGCAAAGAACGCGAAATCTTCGATCCGTAGGAAATTGTGGGAAATGATAAAAGAGACGAAAAAAAAAAGAAGACCAGCTCGATCGAGAATATTCGTTCAAGTTTGTCAATATATCGTAGGGCAGCTGTTACCTCGGCTATTACGTCAGTTTATTGCTTTATTCCGGCAAGGAAATACGTTACCGAAGAGATCGCTAAGCTTTGCTTCGGGCAGTTCGAGAAAAATCCGCTAGATGGCGAAAAGTTCGAGATACGCGTATGAGGTGCGGCGGGAAGATTTGAATTTTTAAAAATATTTTTATTATATTTTTCTCAACTCAAAGCTCACGGTCCAGTATCCTTAGGGGTCAGAACGGGTCAAATTATGAGAAACGGGTAGTAGCTGTTAGAAAAAATTTCGTAACTACTCACCATCTGGGAATCGAGTCGAACTCGGCGAGCTTTAATCATTCGGCTCGGCTTTTCTTATAATTGTATCCCTTGCGACCGATACTCCCATTGAGAATAAAATACCGGTAAAGTAGGAAATCGAAATCCAATGACTGCTCGTTACCCTCGGACTTTTTCCTGCTCTTCTAGTTCACGATCTTATTCCCTTGGGCATTGCGCTATCGCGGATTAAACGGGCGGCAGGTTTACTAGCCGAAAGCATTTGGTTTAATCTTCCAATTACCCGTACAAATCTACCCTTCGTTTAATCGAATTATTTTTTTATATCTAATTTTATTTTTCTATCACGTTTTTTAATGCTTCAATATTATTGAGTTACATACGTATGGGTTACTCCTTGATATGGAATTTGATTAGTATATATATATGTATATATTTGTATCAAATTCACCGGACAAAATCTTGTCGAATTTTTTTTTTTTATATTTTGGATTTATTCGTAATTCATTTTTATAGTCGTTTGCGTTTATCGATACGATTTATTGATTTTACTTCGTTCTGTAATCGATCGTATTATTAATTGCCTAAGGGTTGTTCAATGGCGTCTTGCGGAAGACGGGAATTTGTACTTGCAAATTTGAAGCGAGTTAGGTGAGAATTGTTTGTTACGGTATATTTTTTATTTCTGATTTTTCATGTTCGAAAAACCAATCTATTTTTCAATTATGGCTACGCCGAATTATATTTTCATAAAATATTTCTCTACCTTTACTCGCATCAATTGATCACTGGTACTTTATGGTATTGGTGATATCTATAATGGGGGCTGCATGTTTCGCGCAGACACTCAAGTAGGCTGTGTACGTTTATGAGTTTTGAACAATAGAAAAGCGATTCTGCGAGCTACCCTCTCAGATAAGAACTTGGAAATAATGGAAGGTACTTAAGAAGAAAAAGAAAAAAATTGAAGAAATATGGCTGCTAGGAATAAAAAACATTTCTCGTAAAAATTCTCCCCCTTTGTATGATTTCATTCAATCCGAATTGACAGACGAGATAATATACGATTATCATAGCCGGAAGGGTGCATATTGAATAATAATATCAATGCATTAAGAATATCGATTTTATTTTATAATAAAAAAAACAATTGATATTAAAGAAAAACCGGTAACGGCAGGAATATTGAGAATATTTTTTGTTCACTTTAAGAAATTGTTACGTGTTGTAAAAGATATTGTTTTTCTTTTTTTTTTTTTTTCTATAAGATAAGACCATTCTAATTGGCTGTATAGTTTTTTTTATTTGCTGTCAGCACGATTGAAAAATGGTGTTTCGAGGGAAAAGCATTTAAAGTTTTAGTGATGGATAATACATGAATAAAAAATGGTTTTATAAAAAATGTTTTATCTCTGTAATTTTCATTAATCGGTAAAATTTTGAGAGAGGACATTTTTAAACGTAAGGCTTTAAAAAAAAAAGTTAAAAAATGAAAAATGAAAAATTTTGAATTTTTACCATGATTTTGTGCCTTACAAAATTACGTCAGTTTCAAATACGACGACCTAGAAAAAAAAAAGAATTTACAAATTATCGCACGACAGCCAGTGTGAATTTTGAAAAAAGTACCTATGCGTCTCTTTTTGGAATTTGAAGGACTTAAAGAAAAAAAAAATAAAATTCTTTTCTACCAGACAGTGCACGTAGTCACGACATAAACATATTTTTCAGTGTCACCGTGAAGAAGTATAAGCGTGAATTAACACGCTAGGCTTTTTTAATGGCGCAAAGACTAGCGAACTATAACCTATTCATCATAACATCCCTTAAAGTATTCGTGCTGTGGCTGACATAAATTAAGACTTAAAATTAGCATAAATAGTCTTGATACGTTTGGGACTACTTTGAGATTGTGATATTTTCGCGCAATAAATAACGATAAGGGACGAAATGACATTTATAGAATTTAAAATTGAATCACGATCTCTTGTCGATACGGCCTATCGAAAATTGTCACGTAAAACGTACGCGAATCACTCTGAAGAAAGAAGGTCACGTCGAAACAGTGAGGTTATGTTCAATTTGACACGCAAGATAGAATAAAGTATTTTCAAAAGCAAAAACACAGTGTTTCCAAGACATATTGATTATATGAGAAAATTTTCTTGAGATTTTTCTTTTGGAAAATTGCTCAAAAAAGTGCCACGACAAATATTTTTCACAGGCTAAAATCAAATTGGCACGGATAAAATTTAGCGATTGACAGAATCTCCTTGGTAATAAATATATAAATATATTACATATATTTGTTGTCAGAAAAAAAGTGACTAATGATTTTTGAAAAATTTTTTTTTTTCATAGTTAAATATACGTCTCGCAAGGAATAATGCGAGTCCGAATTTCGACGATTTTCCAAAAAAAGATAAAAGGGCGTAAACTGATCGATATGATAGTTGAGGGTGGGAAGATTTGCAGAGTTATCGGTTAAGAGGAAGAAAACGGTGGTAGTTGAGTAAAGACGTACACGAAGTTTCGAAGCGTTTCGAAACTTGATACTAGTTAGCATTAGGTAACGGGTGTACAAAGAAAACTTGTATAATTAAAACTACCAAGCTTGCACCATGTGAAAACGCTTATGACAGCAACGTATATATTTCTATGTATGTACATACGTATATGTTCCAATGGTAAAACAGAGCCTGGATTGTGTATAGTGTTTCTCTGCAATCTCAACATATTGATAGAAAACACGTGCAAATGGTCCATTGAATGAAATTCGACACCCGGGTTATCTTTGGTGACAGATATTTCTGTCCATTTAGTGAAAACCATTAATTAAATTCAAATAGCCCGCCAGTAGATTCAGTGGTAAATTTTAATTTTCTCTTACTCAACATGAAATCCATATAGTCGCACGTGAAAATTTTATTTCGTACGTTTGAAAGTTTTTAAATATTCTGATTAAAAATCCGGCGCTAGTCTACGGCCTGCAAAGGTCAAAGTACCCCATCAAAATGACCTTAGCCCTTTTCAACCTTCTTTCATAGTGAGAAAAAAAATCTAAGGCACCATTTCACACCTCATCTGATTCACTAGCGAACGTTTTTGACCCGTCTCAACTATTAGCCGAGGTATAGAGCACGTGGATTGTCGCATCCTTTAATCTTCTTATAACTTCTAAGGTCAAACCTTCTTTACCTTTAACCCCCTTGATCGTTACCTTGAGTATACTCGGGGTATGTATTATATAAAATGAAATAGCAAGGGGGTTAATAAGCGAGGTGAAACTTGGAAGAATTTCTTTTTGTGAGATATTTCACGACCTTTGATTTTTTTTTATCGACCATGCAATATTTTCTTGTGGTTTATCGCACACTTATCTTGCGATACGCGTGTAACGTCTAATAAGGTAAAAGCTAAACTTGCATTGAGCGATGTGACAAAAGATGTCTTTCACGATATAGTTAAATGCCGTGCACGCCGGCTCACGAATATCCATTTACCCAAGAAACTCTTAACGCTCCTTCGAGTCCCAAGATTAAACCAGGATTTGTTCTTTGTCCGAAAGACCCGGAGAATACAGAGGCCGCGGACCTGCAGAGGAAGCTGGAAATGCTGAACAACACAATGGACCAGGAGGCACGGGCAGAACAGGCACGCCGACAGATACTCTACAATATAGGCCATTGTAAGTACTTGCGAGCGTAGACTCAAGTATCTCGCCTATTCCATTTCGTTTATTTCTTTTCCTTTTGTCGCTTCCCTTTCCTACTCGATTCTCAACTGGTCGAACAACTGCTTTTACTTTGACAAGTCAAACCGTTAATCTTATCTAAGCGAATGACTTTTACTTCACTTCAATCTCTCAGTCTACAGCATTCTAGTCTTTCAACGGTTCTTTATTATTTCAAAAAAGAAGCAAGCGCCAGTGTTGAGTCACTCTTCTTTACCGACCGACGTCCCTTCCTTACCGTCTGGTTTTGTTTTCGACTAACTTGGTATACCTCTGTCGGTAACTTATCGTCGGTATTTTATCGAATGGTAATTGAAAAGTGACGCGAAATTTTATATACAAATCTTATTCAAATGTCATATTTTACTTTTATTTTAAATAATCATAAATAAATATTACTTTTAATTCTTTCAGCTGGTTATTCCGAAGATTCAGATTACACCTCGGATCTGAATTACCCTGTAGGCGGTCAGGGTGCGAACAGCTCAGCTTCCCAATTCCGAACAGCGGCGAACCAATTGGCAACGCCTCAACGTTCTTTAGAGACTTCACGTGAAAATAGTTACGAGAGAGACGATCATCAGGTACGAATGGCCTTGTAATAATTATTAAAAAGCACAACCAACCACTGCTTCCTCCCTTATAGATTCCACCAACGGTAGGTGGTAGGTTAGCGCCTGGGTCTTATGGGGGATACAGTGGCAGAGGTCATAGCCCTCGGTACGATGAACCTTATCCCGAGGAGGGTCCACCAGCTAGATACTCAGTTCAACCAAGTGCCGAGTCTTCCGAGCCTCTCTTCTACAACAGTCGACCTAGACACTACAAGGAACACAGGTATCACTATTGAAATAAAAAATCAATTTCTTATTATAGTCGTGAACCCAGCGTGGCAATATGTGCAACACGAAGATAATGGAGAATAAGGAAGAGTACGGACCAAGAGAAATATCGTGACAAGAGTCACCTCGAGTTAGAACTTAAACAAAACACACTGTACACAACTCGTAAAATTCTCTTGATGTCGATTGTTCCAATAACTTAGTATATTGCAACGGAAGACCGTAGCTTAAAAATTTTTCTCTAACAAGAACGTCTCTACCGTACATTATTTTCTTTCCATGAATCAGACGACGGAAGCATACGTGGGATCATGAAGACAGGTACGAAGAACAAGCAGAGCTCCGTGAGAATTTGTTTTATTCTCCCGTCCACACATACTCACGTAACTTCTCGTTCGTTATTAATCAATAATCGGCAATCATGTTAGTAATCGATAGCACAGCCTCATTCGTTTGGACAGACAATTTATTTTCAATAACAATTTATATCGAGTATATATGTTGAGCGTCATCGATCATTAATCGCAATAGAAAATTCTGTAGGATACGAGTAGTCTTATTTTCACACATCTTTACATACGGTTCTTTCACAACGTCATTTACAATAGATTTAACCTGTTTTTTGAGATCGTTAGAAACCCATCAGTTCTAGAAGGGAGTTAAAAAAAAAGGGGGTTGATTTATCCTCGAGGCTACGTAGATCCAGGATGAGCAGTATTGTCATTGCATGAATCATTTCTGGCTGGAGATAATGATCTTCGACTGTACGTGTCATCTCATCAAAGACGTCGTGGATATTAGATTTAAAAGATCGATGAAGCTTTTGAAAAATAGATCCTCGATATTTTCAGTCAGGAGGGTTGGTACAGCGAGGGCTATGATTATCCAGCGAGGATCGACGATACCAGGATTTTTAGTGACACCGAGTATTATCCTGGTACCACGACAAGCATATCTTCCAGGAAGAGAGGTACTGTCTCCGAGGATTATTGTACCTTGATCGATCAAGGATTTATTGAATCGTTCGATTAAAAGAAGAACTGTCTTGCAGCTCCTCACAGAAGAAGGTCCTTGGAAAGACAGACGACACTCTACGACGAGCACTCGCACTATATGACGGACGAATATGGAACTGATACACGTGTTGGGAAGATGAGCGCCACCTATCCTGATTGTCAAACGGATATCCGGTACAACGAGTACTATGATAGCGTTACGGGATACGTTTATCAAGACGAGAGGTAAGGAGTTAATTGATCATTGAAGAACCCGTTGCACTCGTATGCAACTGGAGTAATTTATATAAGATTGGGTGTGTGTGATTTTTAGATATGGTCAGGATGACGAAGACAGACAATGGGACAGCGGAGGGAAGTGGTGCCCAGGAAGTAGCACGTATTATGAAAATAAACGGAACCGGAAGAGCTTGTCTCAGAGACCGTCATCCAGTATCGGGATCCATAGGCCAAACTTCAGACCTGCTTTTGAGAGGCAACGTAGCTATGATTCGGAGGAGGTCGATCCTAGGTATTAACTGAGAATCTAGTTAATTAGTTTGATAGGAAGTAATTGACAGGTGTAAGCCGAGGTAAATATAATATAATAAACTTATGAAGATTTTCTGATTTTTTTTTACATAGCGGCCAAATTTCGCGACGTCGGTCGGCATTGCAGTCTCAGCAGTGGCCGATGCCACGAATGGAAGGAACGGGCAAAAAATTACCACCAACCCCTACGAAACCCAGCAGTGTTATTCTTGGTCGTAAACCCACGTCTCTACCTGCTACACCCGGAAGACAGTTGCCGAAGACCTGGTCCAACGCCGGGGACACTTATTATCAGAAGACCGAATTTAACGAAGACTATAACTACGCTTATGATAGTCAAGATAATCTGCCGCAGGACTCTTACGTCGATCCGGCTTATCAAGATAGCTTCGATCAGTCGGGTAAAGAAAGTTATCCCACTTCGCTTCAGGATCAATATAATTACGATCAAGTAGGATATGGATACGTAGCGCCACAGGTGGAAGATACATATCTCCAGGACTCGTACAAGGACGAGTATCAACAGCCTTATCAGGAATCTTATCAGAATGCTTACACGAAGGACCAGGAGTTCACGGAGTCAAAGAATCAGTACGATCAATCACAGACAAGGGTAGACGACAATTATCCAAATTACGATGAGAATAATCAGATGTACGCGCAGCATCCGACATCCGTATCATCTACAACTTATGATCAGAACAATCAAGCTAGCGATGTCTATAATCAATATTCGGAGGATCAATATGATTCGCAATACAATGTCACCACGTCCACGAGTTACGAGGAACGTTATCAGGATAATTACGAGCAGATTCCAGCATCGGTATCGGATGATTATCAGGAGTCATATATGACGCAGCAGGAGAATACTAGTGATTATCAAGTACCTTATATTAAAGAGGAGAAGGTTGATTACCAGGAAGAAAATATTTATAAGGATGCATACTCTGATCAGTATCAGAATTATCAAGAGCAGTACGAAGATTCTTATAATGAATCTTACGACGGTCATTACAATGAACCCACGACGGTAGGTCACGCTGGTAGGAGACAGAGCGAGGTGCCTGAACTGTCGGTTACGACGCCAAAAGGTCAAACCAGGACAAACGGGTATCCTTCGGTTGAATCTGAATATTTCTATCCCAGCCAGGACAGCCAGGAAGTCTCATCGGTGAGTTCGTCGAGAACTAAGAAACTAGGTAAGGTCAGTCCGCTTTTGCAGCAGAATACAGATTCCCTAGAATCTAGGGATGATGAGCTCAAGGATTCCTTTGATACTGCTGTCAGCTCTGTTGGTAGTAGCCAACAGCGCAAAGCCTTCTCCGAGTACTCGACGGCTGGTGACTCTAGTCCAGCTGCGGCTACTTTGGTAGATTCTCCTCAAGCTTCTGTTCAGGGTCAAACGACGATGGTCAATCACATGACCTCTAATCACGTGAGCGCAAACGTAACCACAACTGCCTTAGTTCACACAACGGTTACGGCCAATGGGAAGCGTTTAGCAAGGACTGATTCTTATCATGAAGATATTATGGACGACGAGGAGTATCCGGAAACTGAACCCCAGGAGGTTCATCGCAAGGATTCACAGATGTCCCATCAAAGTCAGATTAGCCAACAGTCAAATCATTCTCAGAAGCCAAAATTAACACGAGGCGATTCCTACGCTTCGGATCATTTCACGGATGAGCCTTATACTGCTCCCGGCAGAAAGGATTCCTTTAGTCAGCCTACAAGAAAGGATTCTTACTCCTCTATCAATCAAGAGGGCTTTAAGCCGCCTCTGAATAGGACGGATTCTTATCAAAAGAGAGAACTGACACGTGGCAGTTCTTATGGACAGAATTTCAATGCACTTCAACCTGTGTCAAGAGCCGAAAGTTATCAGCGAGGATATTTCAATGATCAGGAATCCATCAATGAGCCTGAAATTGTACTTAGCAACACAGTCAACGGGGAGTACAAGATGCGTGATGAGACTCTTGAGAGGTAATCATTGCTATACGTATAACTAGTACCGGTTCTTTGAACAAACTATGGATATTTAAGAGCTGATAAAAACCTTATATCTAATTTCATGATGATTTAGGTACGAGAGGGGCGAAGAGGCACTTATACGGGTCTCACGTGAAAATTCACTGGTGGAACCGTACAAGGGAACTCCTCCTATTTCACGTTCGGACAGTCCACCAGGTAAGATGGAGTTATTGAAACTAATGATTTTTAATGATGGAAGAATTTCTTTGGAGTTTCTATCGCGATCATTGTTATCTGTCACAGGAAGCATCACCAAACAAGCTTCCCTGGAGGAAAGCGTGCAGATGGACACACCACCCAGGAGTCCGCCTGAACCTCCAGGAGACGATGAACTTTTAAACCTGGTCGGCGCAGCTCCTGTACCAACGCAGTTGAAGGAAAGAACGGAAATGACAGCGAGACAGCGATGGGGCTGGGCGTACAATAAAATCATCATGCAGCTTAACGTAAGTAACTTTAGATTTTCATTTCTTTTTATACTCAAAGAACAAGATTGCGTATTTCGTTATCCGTTCAGCGAACTTTATTGGCAGTTTAGGATAGTTTATAAGGTTTGACGTGATTTTTCGAATCACGGTCACGAGGCGACTCTGGCTACCGATAAAGATAACGTTCTCGTTTCCGGCTCCCTTTGGGTCGCCACCCGGGTCAGAAACTATGCTCTCGGGTTGGTTAGTACAGTTTTGCCAATGTTCTCGGACGATTTCGTTATGGTTTAGTGGAGGTCGAGGTGCTCGAATCTGCCGAGGGGAGATAGTCTCGACGTACCGAGTTGCCCGGCAGAGGAGAA
>JASANN010000647.1:136668-169792 GCA_031762395.1 Calameuta pygmaea | reverse complement strand
TTTTTAAAAAAAAATTATTTTTACCCCCCCCCCCCCCCCCCCTCGAAATTAAGCTTCTATATCGAAGCACAAAGTAATATCAGAATTTATTATTGAAGTCTAACCTTACGCAATCCTCCGCCCATCATACCTGCCGTTTCAGAATTAATCAAGTAAAAAGGGTTAATACTATTAATCACGTTTCCTGGGAATACCCCGTTAGCGTTATTGACATTGATAATGAGATTAAACGTGATAAGATTACAGAGCTTCAGAATTGTATGATTAATTCGGAAGGTACAATAAGCGAATTCGTATAAAGGATAATTATACTTGGGTGAAAATACGTTCATTCAGTATTCATGAATTTGGGATTCATTAAATACGTTTTAGTTCGACCGTGAGCCAAGCCGCGGAACTTTGAACTAGGTTAGGTTAGGTTGATAGTCATAATACGTATATAATCTTCAAAAGCAAGACGTCTAAACATTAGGGTTCAGCTTTATTATAATAAGGAATTTTGACAGTTACGAAACACGTGTGTGCATGAATATTTAGTCTACACTGTCGACTCTTCGTAGCTTTAGACTCGCTTAATAATACTTGCCTGCTGCGCCACCTGTCGTGAAAACTCGACATTATTCGCTACGTACAGCCAACCTCCGTAAGATGGTAGAACACTCAGGCTTAGATAGGATAAATTCTCTAGTGACTGGTGGGCTCGATTCCCTGTGGATGATGAACGTGTTCATCGCATGTGCGATTGACGTTTGTTATTTTTATTTCATATATTTAAAAAAAAAACATATTTCGTTCACGTACATTCTTTTCCGTGCCTTCAGTGTAAATTTGAATGCTCCAGGATGCTGTTATTTGAAAAAGATTTTTAAAAGTGAGTTTTTTTTTCATGCATCTTTTACTCACAAAGAAAAGGTCATTAAGCGGGGATTCTATTAGCAACGATCGTTGCTTCTGTGGACTTAACGAAAGTTCACTTTTTTTTTGCAAAATTTTTATTCGATGCTCTGTTACGTTTTTGAATATTCTCGCCTGTGTAATTTTTCGATCTTTTCTATCTGAATTCAGCAGCCTGAGCGGTCGTGGATTTCCGTAATCGTTCGCTCTGGTTCGTGCATCCAGTTGCGTTTCGCGATTTTACGCGTGCTCAAAAATTGACAGGATCGGTCAAACTATCGTTCCTGTTGATAGGTGACGTCATAGCTCTCGTTTTGACAGAGTCGAGACTGTTTCGTCTAAGCTCTCAGGTCATGCCGACTCTTCAGCTCTTGATGAAAAAAAAAATTGGCTGGCGCCCGCCTGGCATTCCGGGGTCATGTACGAGGGGTGAAGGGTCGAAGGTGACGTAGGTTAGTTCACGGATTTTCGTTATCAGTGTCGAGTTAAGAAAATACGTAACATATCGGAACGCTCGTTTAAAGACCCGAAATGGCTTTGTCGGGCTGTGCAATGTACCGAATGTTATAGTAGCTTGGCCAGTTGCCAGATGGCGCTGGTCGAAATAAAAGAGAATTGCCTTCAGAGAATTCTATTAGTATCCGTTAGGTGGATTTCCCTTTTTCACAGTGTCCTTCTTTAGGTCTGACTATCGCCTATCGCGTATACTGAGTTTGATACCTGTGTCTACCTTACCGACCGGTAACCTTTAACCGCCGAATGAATATAAATAGACATGTCCGTGTATTTTGTGTCGCGTGATTTAGGTACGTAGAATATATATCTATAAATAGGATTTCAATAGGTAAAATCGACCTGTAGATATTATCGGGACACCCCAAATCGCGTGACACTCTATCCCATAAGGTGTTGTTCAGTCTATTTACCACTTCGGTCAATGCTTTAACACTGTGTAAGGGCTCAGCGGTTGTTCAGCTTCGTGTTAGCACGTCAAATTGATGAACGAAAAATAAGGCACCTGGATGAAAAATCTGGAACCCCCGGATGGGACATGAGACTTGTGTTCATTATTATTCACAATTAACCGTATTTAGGGAAAGACATTAATCCCACCCCTACATTACCAACGTTTCATTTCTCTCGACGTTATCAACCCGGTACTGATCTTCCTATCTTCACACAGCATACGTTTTGGGACTTTCGAGCTATTTCGCAAAATCATGAATAATTGTGAGCTTTAAGAGGGTTGAAAATTCACTCTACGAAAATTTCTCTTATAGCGAACCAAGCGTGTTCACCCTTTTCCTTTTATCCAGCAAAGGTCGACAAAGTGTAACGTATACGTGACACGCGTGGTCGAGTCAGGGATCGTAAAAAGTGTAAATATAGAAGAAGAAAAAAAAAAGCAAGCCAAGCAGCACTTGAATTATTTCCAACGATTGACCATTTTTATTTGAAATTCCCACAAATCGCCGAGAACATGAAATAACGATTGATTCGATAAATCGATCAATTGATCTTGACCTTTTGAGAAAAATTAAAAAAAAAAATTTTCTTTTACCTTTAACGTCTAACGACCAATAATCATTTCCTTTTTGTTTCAGGTGAGTAAAAGTTTGAGCGATACAACAGCCGTGCTTAATTATTTCTTTAATGATCGTCACTGTTTGGTGAGTCGTAATTTTAATTATAATCGAGCACAATGTTTTGCCATTATTTCATAATTCGCACAGGTTTTCATGGTTAAAGATTTACCTGAAAATACGTGACGGTGATTTAACGTGCAGCTCTGAGCGCATGCGAAAACGACTCTTGTCGTTTGTGCGAAATATTATAACGAGTTATCAGCACTCTCTTTCGCGTGCTAATCACCGGGAGCTGGCAGATGTTTCTGGGAACGAAGGGGAACAATGAGAGACCTCGTAGTATATGTAATGCGGCAAGTTTAAATATTCATAAGACGTGACTCGTGCGGACTCTGACAATCAGGCAATTTTCATTCGAGCTACTTCGATTTTCATTAAAGCGGTCGCGATTTAAAATCGTCTTGTTAGTAGATAAATAAATTGTTTCGTTGCCTGTACGATGGGCATTGCGAATTTTATTGAAAATTTGATTTTTTAATATTACCAATTTAGACTGCTTAAGCAACCTTGTTAAATTATCACGTGGATTAACTTGTCGCAGAATTAAATATCGAGTCCGCGAAATACGCTACTTTAATTTAATTGCAAATATTATATCTTTGCAAAATTTTATTGGCACTCGATTCTCTCCGTATTGAAAATTTTTGTTTCTCCTACGTTTCTATGAAGTAAAAGTTCAATAAATTTCAATTCAATTGTCCTGCATCGGTTAAATTATTTATTTCTGGAAAATTATCCAGTCGAGGATCCCTGCGATTTTTTACAATTCCCTCATGTAGCTTTACTAGTCCCTATCGAGTTTTGTGTATCCGCCCTAAGATTGACGACGAGTTATCATCCATGGCGAATAGCTCGTTTCACGAATGGGTTCCGGCGTTCGTTTCATCCATTATTTTTCATGGGCTTCGTATATAATATATACGCAAAACTATCCTTTGTTCAATTAGACGGAACAAAGTCGGCAAAGAGAATAAAGGATAAGGAATTTTTTTTTTTTTTTTGTAATCTTCCATAACTCCAAGTGTTATCTGCATCGATATTTTTCAATGATAAAAAAAGAAATACCGTATTTATACGATCTCACGAAAGACTATAATTTATTCCGTGTATTCCCAATACGAAAATTCAGACTATAATAAAAGTTCCGTATTTACCTATTTACACCAGTTCGTATAAGTTAAGCATATTCGGGCATTTAAATATTTTGAGATAAAAAAAAATTCCCCAAGGCGTCACAAAAAATTGCTACGGCACTTCAATATCCGCTGTTTCCCATAAAAGCTATTATTTCGTCTTGAATTAAAAAAAAAAAAAAAAAAAAAACCAAACGACCCGAAGTAGTGAATATTTTTTTCTCTTTGAAAAGAAACCTGTCGTATTTGGAAAAGGGCCGCGCGTTAAAAGCAAGTAGAATTACTGCTGGAAATTGGCAAGTAATTATATTGGCTCGTACGGTCGAATGTTCTTTCTAAATTACAGGTGTGCGCGGGATTCGATCGTTGGGAATTTTTTTTTTTTTTTTTAATAGAAACCTGGTTTCGTCTCGTGGTCGTTTCTATTTGCCTTACCGTACGTAATGGGTCTTACGATTCGGATCATGCAAGATATGCATTACGAAGCTCACAGTAGACGCGTCTGACCACTAACGTGCTTGATCTACTGTGCTACGTAGGCGTGAAAATTTACGAGCATCTCACGTTTTGCTTGATCGTTAAAATATCGTTTACCACTTTCGTGTAATTCGACATGGATAAGGCAGAAGTTTTATGCACAGGAAAAGATAAAAAAAATTTTTTGAATCTAAAAAAAAATGGTATATAAAAAAATTGCAATCACAATTAAAAAGTAAAGATGCACCTGTTGCTCATTTTTTTTATATAGACGAGATGAATCTCGGAATTTAGTAATGAAAAATATTATTGCAATATTCGGAGTTTGTAACAGTCTAAAATTCATATGACGTCACGACGTGATTGATTATTTTTTATATTACAGAATAAAAAAGTTTACCCATTGTAATGCAAAAGGATGCACCTATTATTACCGCAATATTGCGATCTCGTGTATGTACGATGCGGATATAAAACGACATGCAAAATCGTATTGCAAAATTAAATATGAAAACTGATGAATTTTTCCATATAATAAAAATTCACTTCAAGGACGAAAGGACGAAGATATTCATAGATTTGAGCAAAAACTGATTAACGAAAGTGCACGATAAATCGATTGTTCGATCGATCAAATTTTAAATTCGCAAAGCACAGTTCCGGTAATTAACTCCGGCCTCCTTTGCTACTTTAATTTTTTTTTTTTGTAAACCTCCTTGCAGATTTTATTTACCGATTACTTCTATAGGATCGTCTAGTTTGACTATCGCAAAATAATTGCGGACCAACGAAGCAGAGCGGTAAGTGGGTGATTAAAAAATTTGCAGTGAAGTAGTGGGGGGGGGGGGTGGAGAGTAAAAGAAGGGAAGGGGGGAATAGGGGAAAATCTCTTAAAGGTAGGCAAATTTTCCTGGACGATAAGGCGTCGTTTTATTTCGAGCAAGAATACGCGCTTCGCTGAATCGATCCGACGAACGCAACCCGCAGCGTAGAGTCGTCGTGCTTGAGCTTTTTTGTATAAAAAAAAAAAATCTTGGAAACGGAGCTTTATGCTCTTTCGTTCGGTATGAACACATTCTATTGGACGTTATTGCGATTGACCTGAAAATAACGGGAAATCCGACTATCGATATCCAATAAAGTTCAATGTAAAATCGCATTCTCCGCTGGCAGTAGAATGTTACGTTAATCCAATCATACGCGTCAATCCAGTCGAATAATTCACCAGGGTAGTTTACTTATAATTTGACCCTTGGAAACCAAAAAGGGTCTGTTCGAACGCCTGGGGTTTTTTTTATTGAGAATTTGCACGGGTCCGATGACGACTGTGTAGGATCCTTTATTTTACGACGAACCCTGTATACCCTCTTTGGGTATTTGGTAGGCGAGAAAGGAAAATTCAAGTCTAATAAAATTTTTTAATTACATTGTCACGTGGTCCGTTATTGTATTATCATTTCGGGCTCACTTGATAAACCCTTGACTTTTAATTTGAGTTAATTATTAAATTAAATTGCAGCAAGTACTCTGAGCATTTTGACCATCCCTTTTCGTGCTCAGGTTATCTTTGCGATTAAAAAAAAATTTTAACCAGAGTCATTTCATTTTCACGATCCTTATAACGTGAAAGATTATGATTTGAAAAAAATTTGGATTTTTTTTTGTCACGAGTCTCGATGTACGAGGCTTCAGAAATTGAAAAAAAAGGGGGGGGGGGGAATAAGAGCCGTAAGCTTCGCGTTATTTTGTCTCGGGGAAAGGAATTTCGAATTTGATATTGTACGTTATACCTACTTGACAGACTTATCTCTGTGCGAGCAGCTGATTGGAATACTAGAGGCTCGAGGCGCGACAGAGAAGTACGAAGCGATCGAGTTAAGGGACGAGGAAGTGGGGTAAAGTGGGGGGAGGGAAGGGTAAAGTTAAAAGGGAGTGAAAGTACGGGAAATCGAGAGAGGGCTGCTGTTGATGTTGAAGCTGCAAGGGAGGTTGGTATAGTTCAGGGTTCAAAGTTGAACGTTGGGGGGGGGGGTGGGGTTGAGGGCTGAGACGGTGACAGTGACAGCTATGGTCTATAAGTTCCTTCCAGGACGACGAGCTCTTGAATGCCGAGAAAATAAACGAGCAACTACCAACCCCAAACTCGACCCTCAACCCCTCAGGATATAGTCGGATAGGTCAAAGGTAACGGGAAAACGTTAGTCGGAAACCGAATAGCTTATCGAATCAAGTGCAGGTAAACAAATTTTTTTTTTCTTAAGTAGGAAAATTTATCGAGAGATTTTACATTACAATTTTTCTCTTTGATCGACCTCAATTTCGCGCACGTGTTCACGAATCCAGGGGGTTGTTATTCTTGGCTTCAGTTTTGCCAACTTTGAAACACCCTGTAGATTGCTAACGACCTCGTTGATGCTCCAAGCAGTATATATATATATATATATATAGCATGTTGAAAGTTTGTTCGAGGAAAATGGCAATGACCTTGGGAAAAAAAATCGAAGAAAAAATAATTTTGCTTAATGGCCTATAAGGTGTTGTTCACGTGACAGCCGATAATCAATAATTTTCACTTCCGATAGACCAAACTTCAATTTGATATGGATGAAAACGCGATATCCAGACAATCAGAAAGTATTTCGTTGGTCGTATTAAATTAATATTTCTCGTGCATTAAAGTTTTATTACGTATTTATTCAATTGCGCTAATGAAATTCTGGCTTCCGGGAAAAACTGTAGGTCGCTGCACGGTACGGTAAAATTATTAAAAATTTCTGTCGTACGCGCGGATTGACACATGTCAGTCGTTTAATTTGACTTTTTTATTTGTCTGTATGCATTACGAAATGTGAATGAAAAAATTCTATAGGACAGTGCACAAAATTACATACGATCTTTGACCCTTGGCTTTTACATATCTATTTCCGTAACCTTTATAAACCAACGCGAATTCGCATCAGCGATTTTCAGCATTTTATATCGCCGTTTGTATGAAGTTGATAAAATTTTGTTCAATTGTTTTTTTTTAATTTCAAATGTTTTCAATCGAGTGATAAATATTAGAAAAAAAAAAATACTTTTCGTCTTAGGGGCAGATCGAGTCCAGTCGATTGCGTATACGTGTATATATATATATATAGAAAAGCAAAAAATTAATAGTGCAAATTTTCACTTATATAAGCAAAGGGTTAAGATTGCATCCGACGAATCAACTGATAAATTGAATCGGTACGGATTTCAATTTTGAAAAAAAAAAATTTTTTCAACCAAGCAGACACGTGGGTTAACCATAAGTCTGTATGAAGAGATTCTGGAAATTCGTAATGATCGAGTCAAAGTTTGTGCAAACGTCTCGACAGTGAAACGAAGTTCCGCGTTTAAATTCCAGGTGACGGGACCGTCAGGTGACTCGTTATCGGAAATTGCTTGCTCGAAAGTTAAATTGAACGTTTGAAAATTGAGCAGAGTAGCCGCGATTCCCGCCCTATGTGCTTTCAGAATTCGCCCGGTACCGATTATTAATTATGTCATGAATACATGAAAAATGAATGTACATAAAACTGACAAAAAAAAAAGAAAAGATCCCGTAGAAATTATCCCGACAGACAATTACCCATGTACGAGTTTTACTGGTACAGCCCATAATAAATCATTCTTGTCAACAGTGTTGTCGTCGTACCTCGTCCTCCTCTTCTTCTATTTTTTTTTTTTTTTCGCAATTTATCTGCAGTTTCTCTACCTTTCCTGGGTTAATTATTAGCGACAACCAGCCGCAGCGAGCATAGCCTTGGATAATTACCGCAGTTTCCCTCAACTTCCTTAAAAGTGTTAATATAATAATGTACCTTATACATTTCCTCAGCAAAGTCTTATTTTCCGAGCAGATGATTAATTTCGCGATGCCGTTTTTTTTTTTTTTTTTTCGCACGTGTAAACGTCTGTTGTCATCGTGCCAATCGCGATAGCTGTTAGGTAATTAACGTAAAATTTACGAGATCAGCAGAGTCCAATATTTCGCAACGGGAATTTCAATGGGATCGAATTAATTCGTGATAACGAGTAGAAAATTTTTGAAAATTTTTTTTTTCCGCAAACCAATGAAATGCCGATCGTGCGAAAATATTCGAAGGTCTTAAATATCCTGATAATGAGTTTTTCTTTCTTCTCCTTTAAAGCGACACCAAAATCGTGGCTTATCATTAAATATGGTTTAGATCGGATATTATCAGATCCAAAATTTCACAACTTCTTTCCCTCGAGGATTTTATCTCTCGTTCGGAATTTAACGTGCAGAATGGCAAAGCGTCTGCGTTCACGTGAATATTTCATCTAACGGGTGATACCGAAATATTCTCGCGCATCGTGCGCACCCTCGAGCCGGCCACTAATCGATAGTAATTCGAACGAAAGGAACGTTACGATTGAAACCACCATTTTCTAAGGTGCAATCGAATCGATCGAATCTCATTGAATTTTCGTACAGCTTTACTATTTTGGTAGGATGCGCTTTAAAAAGATTGTAGAAACTTTTAAAACTTCCATCCGGTTGATGAGTTAATTCACGTGATACCTTTTAAGCGTCCGAAGGGAAATAGGGATGTTCTACTTTCGCTATAGTGTTACTACAGAAATTTTCCCACCTTATTAAGTCCTTGCACGGTGGAAAAGGATATACATATATACAACTGCAGAACTTTATAAGCTCCGTGGCTGTATTAATTATTCATTACACAATTAATTATATTCCATTATTATTACAGCACTAAATTATAATATAATTCAGTCAACGATCTGAGTTTATTAACTTTTACCCAACTATTATATATTATTCAATGAAAATTATTCTCAAATATATATATATATATATATATCCGTCACCCTTTTATTTTTTCAATTTATACAACTAAACTTTTACAAAAATCAATCAAATTTCGACTTCTTAAACAAAGCCATTCACCTCGATCCGTGATTTGATTAAATTAGCTAAAACCAATTTTACCTCTATTCCCCGTACAATTCCCGAACAAATCACTCTGTTCGAGTAATCCGGGTTCTCAATCGACAGGCGCTACTCGATACCCAAAAATTGAGTTACGAGTCTGAAAGTAAAATTTCTAAAAAAGAAAAACAAGAGGCTAATCGAGCTTTACGTCACGAAACTGTATATATATATGTGTCGGCAAAAAAAAAAGCGTCAGAGAAAAGTGCGAGACGATCGGATTTTATGGGGCTGACATGATAACGTCAAGTGGCCAGACTGTTCCCAGAGGGCAGCAGGTATCCTCTTTCCTGTATGTTTCGCGCATTCGAGTATATATCACTTTTGACGTGGAATCCCCTCTCCCCCCTCTTTCCCCCCTCTCTCCGTTCCGCGAACCAAATGCTCTTCTTTCCGGGGGGGGGGGGGGGGGGTGTCTTTAAGTGCTTTCTCCTGTCAGTCTCGTTGCACCCATATACCACCTGAAGGGGCCTGGGACCCCCCTTTTTTTTTCGATCCTGATCCGCATCGACTCCAAAACTTTGCCGACTTCGGACTATCCCGTTTGACCCCACTTGAACTATTTGCACCGTTGATAACAGCCTATCGAAGAGGATCCAACTATCCCTGTACCGATATGTGCGCATCCACTATCCGCATTCGCGTATTAGCTTTGCAGCTGTATTATTCCTGACTAACGATGACTGTTCGTACTTGCGGATGTTTACACGTAATTCGTCGCGTATTGCAGAGTCTGGCTGGTTGCCAAGAGACGGTGACCTTTCCCGATTGACCCAGCTGTAGACGTTAACCCTGTAATACGGAACGAGGGGGATACCCGCAAATGAACGGCATACCGAAGGATTCTTGTTTGGTTTGCTTTCCCAGTCCGATTCCTCCGTTCCGTTTTCTACCTTTTACTACTTGTCGCTACGCTCGACACTCTCGAGACGAATAACGTTTTCCTTGCTGTGCCCAATTTTACTTAAGATCTTTGATTTGCGGAATTCGCTGTTAACTAAGTAATCAAGCGGGTAGACTCTTTGGGGGTAATTAGGAAAACACGAGGGAAATTGACTTTGTGTTTTCGCATTCCGTGTGGCTTTTTGTGGGTCAGGCTTATTTGGCGATATAATTTTTCACTGAGTTGACCTAGGTCACGAATCTGGCTATGGGATTTACAAGATTTTGCTTATCAAACCTGACATTGTTATAATCGCAAAACAAAGGAGGTAGGGCTGTGCGTTAAGAATGGTTAAAAAAAAAAACAACTAATTTTCCGAACTCTTTTTTGTTTTAAGAGATAGCAGACTGATACTCGTGTTTTCGTGGGCTATTACGAACCGAGCGTATTGTGGTGCTTTTGTTTAAACGAACGAACTCAGCGAAGCGTAACATTTCGCGAGAAAATTAATCGGAGCTCTTTTCAGCGGAAAAGAGAGGAGGGAAGGAAACGAAGTTGAAAAGTAGAACGGAAGAAGAAAGTGGAAGTGGAGAGAGACGGAGAACGAGCGAGAGGACAGGAATTTTAAGGAAGTACAGGAAGTGAAGGAAGAAAAGAGAAATACGAGGAAGCTGGAAAGGAAGTAGAAAAAAAATCAGAAGAGAAAAAAAAACGAAAGAAAAGAGTCGAAACGAGGCGACTGGCAAAAAGGAGCAACTGAAAAGTGAAGAATTCTGAAAACCGGAAGTGGTATATGAAAATGGGTGAAGAAAGGTGGTAGGAAAAAGAGAGAAAGCGAAAGGAAAGAAGCAGGATGAGTGAGAAATATGAAAAAAAAATTTTCTCTTTTAAAGCATAACCCTTCTTGACCTTTGCGAAAAATGTTTCCCACGTCATTTCACTTTTGATTTTTTTTTTTGATCGAGACGCTTTACTCGAAATTATAATTTCGATACACGGGCTAATCGAAAATCAATTGAATCCTATCAAAAATTCGTCACCCTCCATCGACGATTACCTGTCATCGATCGAACGTCAGGCGACACTCACATACTCACACGTGTCCTTTCGTGGCGCCTGTGTCCTTTTAGTCCTTGAAAGAGGACAAGCACTTGGCTGACGGTCAATCTGTAGAAAGTGAAAGCAATCATATGTGACTTCTATCCTAATGGACTTTCTTACAGGATTGATAACAGTGACTTCGAGCAATTGGCATTCTAAGCTTTATTATGGAGATTGCTTGGAATTTAGGACGCTCGTGTCGCTTTCAGCACTGCGGTTACTCGAGTTAGCAGGTTGTATGTGAATTCAGCTGAAAAGCAACTTCAGCCTCGTCCTTTCTTCTCAGCTATTCAACTATTGCACAGTGACCTCATTGTTGCTGTTAAGTAGTACGGGGACTGGGGTAAAAAAATTTTTTTTTTTTTGGTCAAAATGCGAAAGGACCACCAGTGCGGGTTGGCCAAGTCCAATAGTTTCTTATCAATGATACGTATGTTTAAATGCTGTTTGCGCAGGGTTTTGAAACTTGTAAGAAGAATTCTTGTAGAGTTCTTTTTTTTTTTGGTGGGGAGCATTGATTTCTATTCATATTTTTTGCCGTTTCCCTTATTCCTTGGTTTTACAAGTCTCGCGTATATTAAGCAGATATGGATATCAGTCAGAAACTTACTTTTAACTGGCTTACGTTACGGGGAGTTTTGGAATTTTAGGTTACTCGCGATAAAAGATCGGACGCTACGGGGGGAGTGAATGGGGCGAGGGACGTTGGATAAAGAGAGACTGGAATAAGTTTGAGAAGGAAAATTGTTCGAAGTTTTTGCAAATTTTATGCTATGGATTCTCCGATTTTTCTGCTTTATTTTTAGCCGTGCACAATTTTACTTTCTGCCATGCGAAGCCTCTGGGACGCCGTTAACGTTTAGCTTGTTTTCTATTGGTTCGCAAGCCGTCACGACAATTTTGTGGTATCGCGTGAAAATCTTTTGCAGCACGTCACGAAGATTTTGTAAAATCGCGAGAAGCGTGGTTTCGTTTTGCAAAAGGCGCATCTCGAGGCAAAAAAACTGTTTGGTTTTATTAATAAATTTGTCAAAATTTTTTTGCCCCTTTTGTACCTTCCTCTTCTTTTCATTTTGTATGTGCAAAAAACAAGCGCAATTCGTGCCGCATACATATGACGACATAGGAAACTTTATGAAATATTATCAGTATAATAATAATAATATCCCATATGGATTTATCAATGTAAAAAGTGAAGCCGAACATAAAAACTAAGCAGTTTCTATTGTACAGTCGAACAAAGAATTGTGTCTGTTCAACTTTTCCACTTTGTATTTCGAAAAGATACGTGTAATCTGTCTCGTTCGCACTTTTGCTTCGGCAAAATAAAAAGTCAAGTTGTTCCAGGCTTTGATCAGCTGTGCTTTGCGACTATCTCGTGAAAAGGAACAAAGACGATTCATATTGCAATACTTTCTTGGAACAAAAAAAAAAGGACATATTTCGTGACGTCCGTGGTTTTCATGACAGACAACAGCGTGTGCGAATCGCCGAACTGCGAAGAGAACAAATACAAGCTCAGCTTGGTAAACCACTATATATGTATATATATATAGACATTGTGACGTCAGAATTCCAGCAGTCCAACTACTACAATAGATTTCCATTCATAGTCATATTCCACGTTCCACTTTGTACTTTGACTAATTGTAAGTACAATTACAAACCAGAAGACGCGTTCCTATGACAATACGCAATTTCTTAATACGTTATATTGACTTTGATAACGAATATGAAATTACATGGGATCTTAGAAACAGTTTTAGAATATTCATAGATCGATAACGTGATTGAACAGAGTCTTATAGAAATTACATATTTCGTTCAGGGTCTGTTTTGGGTCTCAACCGGACCCACATAGACTCTGTGAAATTTTGGGCCTAAGAAATGTCAATGTAAAATTTGTGTTCAGGATGTTGGTAGTAAGGGGAAAAATAAAAAGGGAAATGAATAGGTTAAAAATGGATGATGGAAAAATCGCGGTTTACACACTTTGGAATTTCTTCAAGCCAATCGCGTCAATCAGAAAGTGACCGGCTCGAGGGGAAGGGGGTAATAAGTAATTTTGATTTTTCTCTTTCCGTTTGGTTAACGTTTCATTGATTATGGGCTGTGTCAAAAGTTCGCAGCGTTCCTAGATTGTGGGAATGAATGAGGAATTAGACTGGAAATGGAGCCATACAAGGAAGCAGGGCCCATTGGAATCTTTAGTGAACCTTGAAATCGGCTGAGGTTCGAATCTGAACTTAAAGGCTAGTAAAAGGACTTGTTAGGTGGACGTGGAGAGGAAATTCTGGTCACCCGTTAAATACCTCGTATATTTAGTTCGTGTTGCTATTAGCTGGAACGAAGTCAGCAACTGTTTACCTACTGCAGGGGATGCCTGAATAAAGAGCAGTTATTCATTTAAAGATAAACACTCGTATACGTAAAAGTATATAAATGTATTTCGGGTAAAACATAAAATTGACGAGAAATTAAAGTTCGGTCGGTAAAGAAGAAAAAGAATTGCACGTTGCAATCTTTGATCGATACTGGTAATTGTTTTGATGTTATTCCTTTGAAGCACGATTCGATTAAATACGTAATTAAGAAATAATGCAATATGAAGTTGTGCGAGGTGAATGAATTTTTTAAACAATTTTTTTTTAATTTACAAAACTTGCCAAAATCTAGTACGAGAGACATGTTATTCTTAATAATTTGTCATTTAAATATTTTTTTTTTGGTTTTATTATATTTAATTAAATTTTCTTTTGACTCTTTAGTTAATTGCACTTGTAATTCATTTTTATTATTTCTTCGTACCATTTTCACTTTTTTTTTTTTGGGTATTCTTGCAGAGTTTTTAAGTTTTTGAATAGCCCTTTACGTTGGATCATCCCAGACGAAGGCACTGTGATGGTCTCAATGACCATTAGAAAAATCCCCAGTGATCACTCAATTAGGTAGTCAATGTGGAATGAACACTTAACTTTAATCGGCTTCAGTCTTAATGGATCCTCTTGATGTCAATTAATGGCAAACCAACGAATCCCGAAATTTTTTAGCGAGTCGCGTATTTAAAAGGTTTTTCCGAAACTCAAAAATTTATTCTCCATATCTGATTTCTGACTATCGAAGGGATTGCAGTAACGATCGTTATTATTTTATCTCAAATTTATTCCTCCCATCGCAGCCTGACGGAAAGTTTAGCTTGTCTCGAGCCAAATATTGCCATGCCGGAATCTCCGGGTACATTAAATTCTAGAGATTAATAACGGGCGACGTCGTCTTTGCAAATAGCCGGTAAAACGAATATAAAAAATTACGGCGAGTATCTCGACAAATATATTACAGCAGACACGTATTAATTACTATATTACGTAAAATAATATTAAACGTCCGTTTAATATATTTAAAAAAAAAAAAGGACAAGCACGTTACAATTATCATATATCATTTACCATTCGTTATATTTATATTTATCGTTAAAAAATAAATTTCGAAAATATCGATACAGTCGAAACTAACCCAGCTTACCTAATACAGTGACAGGTAAGCTGTGCAAAAAAAACTAATCAGGTACGAGAAATGATCACGACGTTTCCTTCTCTTTCGCTGCCCTGACAAACGAAAACGAAGAAAAGTCCTTGCACTTATCCATGTAAACTGAAGCGAAGATAAGCTGGACGAGATTCCAATGTAAAGTGATCGATTCGTTATTACCTTATTTTACACTAAAAAAAATGAAATTCCAAAAATTTATATAAGGTACATGGGCCCAATCATCTGTCATGTATCATTGATCGCCAGTTGTGTTATTGCACTGTATATTTTGCTACAGTCAAAGCACACGCTGAGGATTACTGGTCGACGATCCAGCTTATCGCTCGTAAAAAATTTTTCAAAATTTTAACAGCCCCTAAATGGGTACGGGTTAGTTCGATTGAATCTTATCTTATCTAAATTTTTCGATTCCTCAGTATCCACCGATTACCAGGATCTCAAGTATTTGATAGCCGCGATAGTTTAATCATTATCGTCCAAAATGCTTGACCGTTCCACGTGTACTTTGTCAGGTCATCCAGAACCTTAGAAGGCGTAGGAGTTTTAATTGGATCGACCCTCGAGCTTCATTTAATCGAGAGAAAAGAGGGTGTGGCAGAGAGGAAAAGATATGGATGCCGTAGAGGATTAATAGAGGAGAGGGTAAGACCCTTGGGACTCAGTGCACTGGGCTTTGATATAGGTTGAGGGGAAAAGAAAAATGATAACGAAATTTGTTACTGTAAATTTGCATTATTTATTTAATTAAAAGCAATCGAGATCTTTGACATAATCCTATATTGATTATCTGATACAAAATCGGTATCGGTTGTCACTGATCTAGTTTTATTCCTTTCGGGCGGAAGGGGTTGGAGAAATGCAATGAAAAATTGAGTGGTATCTTTTCTGCTTCGAAATAACATTCTTCGTTGGATTTATTTTTCAAGATATCAAGCGCCATCTGGCGATATCGAATATCTGCCAAGAATTTCGCAGAAACAGAAGAGTCGGACTGTGAACTGACCCGTGACACGCAGCATATGAATTTTCTTGATTTATGAAAGCATAACGATTAAACGCATTGTCGTTGCTGATATTTTTTCTTTTTTTTTATTAACTGTTGAAAAAGTAAATTGACCCTTTTTTTATTAAAAAATTTCGAATTTTTCCACAAAACACTTTTGCGGATGTCGTGCGGACGTTTTTAGAAGAAAAACAATGAGAAATACGCTTGTACGTAATTATTTGTACAAACAAGTATAGTTTTGGATTTTTGAAATAATTTTCTAAGTCAAAATAATTGTCAAGTGTGTCAATTAAACGAAAGTCAAAAATTTATTGGTTTGGAACAGAAGGGAAAAGTTTGGTATTGTTATGCCCACGTTTACCGGATACGTCAAGTATAGGGTTATCCGATAGTTTTCGCGTAAAAGTTAAAATTACTTGTTATCAAGACCGTGAAGATAAGTCAATTTTCCAAATTTTTATATTAGCCTTTGTTTCCTTCTAGGGGCCAAAACAAATTGTCAGGTGTACTTAGAGTTTGACTTGATTTAGAAATTTAGTGACAAAAATTGAAGTTAATTTTAATAATAATTTTACCACATGAGATATGACGTTTCAAAAGGATATATATATATATATATATATATATATATATATATATATATGTATACGAGGTATTTGTGTCATTCGAAAAATATTTTTCCTACACGCTATTTGCTATCTAATCGAATTTATACCCGAGGAACAGAATACAGTTACATAGGATAAAATTTGTTCTGTCTCTATTATAAAAAGCTTGTCTGTCTGTATTCCATCATGTCTGTCTCTCTCACTCGCCTTCTCCCTTAGCCCTACACACTACCAAGAAACGGCAAGGACTAGAAGCGGTTCGGCGAAACGTAGGAACCAAGCCGGAAAATCAATATGGAGTGGTTGGTGTGTGGACGGCGCGTGGCTGCCCGACAGCGTTTCGTCACTTGATGAGTTTCAGGCATATATCCAAGGGCCGCGATTCCAAAAGCACGCGCTTGCCCTCGAAATTCATTCCTAGACGATTTTCAGTAAGCCGTGCGCACAAGTTGCGACGATTCGACGCAGCGACATAAGGCAGCCCGGCAAAGCGCGCGTTGTAAACGGTCAATCGAATTGGTAGCCCACGAAGTCAGGTTCGAATGAATGTTTACGGGTAGCCCCGGGCAAGAAACGCACCCACGTGGCTGGGTTTCCCTTGATCATATCTCGAAGAACCATCAGAGTCTTCATATTTTCCTTTATAAACATTATTTCGAAGGAAAATTAATTTCACGATGAAATTCGTGGTCCACGGCAAACATATTAGGACACGTGGCGTCAAAAGCTTCCGGACCGCAAGCTCGGGAACCTCCGACGGAGACCAAATCCCACGTATCCATCCCCTCCGCTTTGTGCGTCCGGCTTCTACCTGACGTTAACAACAACAACAACAAAAAAAAAAAGGGTCTACGTAGAGAGTCCAGACAATGACACGTAATCGATCGACGCAAGGTTGGTACCTGTACCAACGAGTAGGTCCAAGCGGCACTGGAAGCCTCGAACTAAAAAGGGAAGAAGGCGAAAGTTAATGCAGTTTGCGTTGGCTGTGAATAATGCATTTTGCCGCGAGAAAGCACCGGGGTACCAAGAAAGGCGCGAGCCATCCCTGTCAAAGTAGTGCGCATGCGCAGTTAGTATGAGCTCTTTAGGTGGGGGTAACGGTTAAGGAGTCGGACCTAGGGGTTGGATGGTTGGTGGATAGGTGGGAGAGGGGGAGATAGAGAGGGGGGGTGGGGGTCGAGATCGTAGGGTGCGGCGGTGGTAGCGGACGAAGAGAAACACAGGCCTCTGCCGTAGGAGGGGGGGGGAGGGTGGTTAGATAGAGGGTAGGGTGGGGAGGGATGTTGAGCCACGGGAGGGAGCGACCCTCCCTCCGTTAGTAGTGAAGGTGCACGTTGTGCCAGCCGGCAGTAGCAGGAGCCGTGCTACACGGCCTACGGCCCCAGTACGGGTCGCCCTCTTCTTCTGTAGTCACGCGAAATGTCAAATAAAGTCGAATCCTCCTTTGCTTGGGAGATACGGGAGAACCTTAAGTTTCGTGGGAAGGACCGGAAATCGCCGTAGAGTGCCGTCGAGAAGTCTCGACTATATTATCGTTCGGGAAATCCTATCGAGTCTTACCCCAAGCGCCAATCTCTACGGAGTTTAGTTCACGGAACGGCGCTGGCCGGTTTTGCAGTGAGTGTTCAGTGGGAACGGTCAGTGAGTGAAAGCCAAAAAATCGGTAGAAGGAAGAAGATAGAGATAAGATAGCAGTGATACCAAGTCGCGTCGGTGCTTCTGAGGTTGCTCGTGTCGCCTAAGAATCGCCTAAATGTTCGTCGGATAGCTTTTGGCCTAGGTGTTGGGTGTCTCTGTCGCGTTAAATTTATTTTACCTCAGGTCGATCGGATTTGACGTTTCAAAAGCGGCTGGAGGAAAAAAATACGAAATTAATGTTTGGGCACGTGATCGGTTATCGGTAAAAATCATTTTCGGATTACGTGCACTCGGCGTCTGTTTCATTCGGGCATTTTATTAAATTGGTGATTCTGTGTCTTGTGCTGTGTCAGTGTCTGTTTGTGAGGTTGCACGAGTGCGTCGTGCCGTTTTTAAGTGTTTCGATCGATGATCGAGAATCGAAGAGGAAGATCGGCTGGCTGCTCGTTGATGATCCTGACTGGTTGCGTGACGTAACCGGTGGTCCCCTGATAAGCCGATGCGAAATCGTGAAATAATTTTTCTCAAGTATATCGTGTCATGGGATACAAAGCCCCGCGAGATAGCTGGAGAAAAAGTAAACCGAGAAGGAAAGAATTAAACCGATGGATTAAAAAGCGAGGGAGGTTTAATCCTTGCGAATCGATTGAGACGCTTTAGACCCTAAATTTACGAGAGGCTTTAAAATCCTACGATCCTTTACGAGTCTTTGCTACGAATTACACGTTGAATCGATAAAAATTTACGTCACTTTACATTTATTACGTCTAACAGTAGCTACGGCTAAGATCGCTGTAAAATTTTGGCCGAAGAGATCGGCAGTTAAATATTAATATTGATATATATATATATATTATATATATTTAAATCTATATACATTCGTATATCCATATACATCTATATATTTGATGACCAATCAATAACTGTCAATTACCATTAATCAACTCGTTCAAGTTTTACCGTTCGACTATTATAGATGTTTACTG
Organism: Calameuta pygmaea; assembly: GCA_031762395.1. Classification (NCBI taxonomy): domain Eukaryota; kingdom Metazoa; phylum Arthropoda; class Insecta; order Hymenoptera; family Cephidae; genus Calameuta; species Calameuta pygmaea. The sequence goes on along the minus strand of JASANN010000647.1, from coordinate 150,869 downwards.
TAGCTAAAGTAGATCTGCCGGCATTGCCGAAAATCGACAACGAAGAGTGAATCGGCCTAATCGATGCTAGGGATGAAATATTGATTTTAGGATTTATCAATAATTCGATCTTAAAAGTCGATCGAGCATTACTCCTACAAGCTATTCAATTGACAGCCGATCAAAAGGTAAGCAGACATCCAAGATCTTTACCGATCGAACGAGTTTCCACCGCGCGAATATAAGATGTCAAACGAAGTTTTCATTTTTGGCTGACTTTATATCGATGTCGCAAAACTTAATCTTGGACACATTTTTTTTTTTTCACGACGGAAATAAGGTCAGGAGTAGTCATTGAAATTTGACGCGCACATTGCGTGGCTCATCGATCCTTTCGCTAGCTGACGGGTCGCAATTGTCATACCGGATGTGTAGTCGCAGAGGTCGAATAAAGAATGGATAGGAAGGACGGAAGGACCAGGGTGCTTCTTTTTTTTTCAGGGGCGGAGGAGCCTTTTGAGTCGCCTTTAAAAAAAAATTTAACATTGGAACGTATTGCTGACTATTTATCTTTTTGTGTACATTATTTAAATTCAATAAGGCTTGTTTCCATTGGATACTTTTCCGTGTCCGTAATATCATTATTATTTCGAGCACCCTTCGGATCCGGTTTACTTCCCTGTTTCTATTCCATCTTCGTTCCTCGAGTGGTTCTACCTTTATTCCTGGTGGCCGATTGGCATGGAACCGCGAATAGACGAAGTTGAATGCGAACCGGTGCCAAGACACTTGTTGACACTCGCGATCATTTCGCAGTGTATCTTGATATTGTGTAACGGCGTACAATTTTATTGTCGATTTACATGAGTATCGGTCTTGAGTTTATCGTTTGCGAATATCTATTTGGCGACTGCGAGGCAACCATTTACTATCGCGACGAAGGTTGAGTCAAGTCATGTATACCAATGTGAACTCACCCTTACGGTACGCGTTAAACCCATTTGTCCCTCGACGCATAACTCACATCTGCGTTCCCAGGGACGTCCCTGTGATCGGGGCTGAATTTGGCATTTTTTTTTGGAGCGATTAAGGGCAGATATTAAAACCAATCAATTACCTTAGAGCGGAGGAAAAGATTTTGTTTTTCGTATTTTCGAAATTTCCTGGGCGAAGTAAATACCTGTACTCGAAGAAGGTCGGCGGGGGTGGTAATAAAGGGGTGTTTCCTGTCGGATACAACAAGGTTATGGGTATAGACAAAAAATGAATAAATCCTATTTGTGAAATTTAACGTAGGGTATTTTCAATCGCTTTCAAATTATACTGTATGTATATGCTGCCGTGTCAAAGGTCAAAGGGGTGGTATGGATTATAATGGTTTTGCCGTAGTTACTCCGATAAAGTTTTCAAAAATTCTATAAGCAGACTCAATCGGCTGGCTGTTCATATAATTTTGAAAAATCAATCGATCGAAAGCGATATATGAAATTTGGAAAAAATTTTGATTAGATCCTTACGTTATTATTTTGATGAAAGAAAGTCTAGCGACTCTAGGAGACTCTGACCCCGCGACTCTGACCTGGCTTTAAATATTTCCAATCGATCCGTGGACCAAGTCGTTGACTCTTATCGTCCCAGAGACCAAAGCTCGGAGTTCAGAAGAACCGATCTCTTGGTCTGTCTTGAATTATTTTTTAATCCTTTTTCTTTTTTTAATCTTTTTTCTTTTTTCCTACGTCGAGGTTATCGTTCGTTCGACGGACTTGAAAATGAATTGATATTTTTTTTTTGTACCACTCAGCTCGTATCTGTGCGTGACGTCGACATCTGGGTGGCGTTTTGAGGCCTACGTGCCGCTTGAAAATATTCAGCAAAGTTTCCCATTAGGGTGCATCATGTACCGTTTGAAATCATAGACACTCTTTCTCATCCGGGTCCTCGACCTGGTTCGAAATGAGTCAATGACACGATCTTCCCGTCGGGACTGTGGTTGACTGTTGAAATCGATTTTTTCAGTTTCGGGTATCAAAAGTGATCAACCGCGAAATCAATTGCTTTGCGATAAGCTATTGTGAACTTTGGTACCTTTTTTTTGGGGTCTCTTGAAACGGCTGAGGGTCCAAGCGTGTGTGACCAGAGACAAGCGATCGCTTTATTTAGGACGGTTTTCTATTTTTTTTTTTTCCTGACAATAGCACCCCGTACCAGGGAGTTTACAAGATCAAAGCAACGCGCATACAGAAGGTGCTGCCCTGTGTCGAATATCGTTCCAGCCTCTTTCACTTTTCGGGCTTTTCTTTTCAATTCTCTCTTCCACTTTGCAAATCGTTTCAAAAAGGATCCTGAGCAACACGTAAATTCTGAATGGCCAATTTCGTTGAAGGAATTGTTGTGAAATTTGTTGAAATTACAAAAAAAAAAAAAAAGCAGCTCCCGGACTGAAGAAAGCAATCTCGTTCTCTCGTACGAGGACTATTACGATTATGACGTAGAATAAATTCAATGTTACCAATTTCATATACACAGAAGCAAGTGTTTGGGGATGCATGAAAATTCGTTTAATCCGTTTAAGGATAATAGAAAATTGACATTTTTCAAAATTTTCTGAAAGCACCAATGAACATTTTGCTTTTTAGGAAAAAATGAAAGTTCCAACCTCCTCGGTCACTTTGTCGCTAGATGGTTTGAAAATTCTTTCCTGCGGCTGTACCGCTACTTTGTGCAGACGTCGTTTTAGCATTTTCGCACGAGTTGCCAAAGTTCCCTGTCATGCAAATCTACTGGCCTAGGCGCTTTGTTGCTCCTGCGTAAAAGCCTAGAGGATTGCGCAATAACGTTGCACGCATAGCAGAGCTTGCGGTGGTCGTTGGTACAATCTGTTACTCCGATGCAGCGACGTATCGCAGTATAGCGTTGTGAACGAGCCTTTACACCAGGGAAACGCCTTCCCATGCTCGCCACACCCGAACCTAATGGAGTTACTGTTTGCTTTATCTACGCGGCCAACACAAGACGAAGAAAGTAACAGTTGGCGTTTAAGAGAAATCAGGGTAGATCGAATGGGTTAGAGAAAGAACGAAAGAGAGAGAGAGAGAGAAGGGAAAAAAATTAGAAAAGTAAGAAATCCTCAACGTCCGCTTAATTCGGACTCTTACGAAGAAACATTACTGAGATTATGTTCGTCTGTAATCCCGTAGCTAGGGATGATCCACGTACGTTGTAAAGAATGAAAAAGTTTTATTATCCACGCACAGTTTCAGTCACGTAATAGATACTGCGAAACGCCCTTCGCTTCCGGGAAGGGGTGTAAAAATTTTTCCGAGAATCTCTCTTTTTTTTTTTATTTTTACATCCGCGCAAACGCCGCAGCATCTCGTTCATTTTGCACCCGCAAATATTCATCTCGATCTTCATCTGCGGTAATAACATGTATCACGTCGCTTTTTTTACTACTTAGATGCACACAGATGAAAACAGCTGATGATGCATCGCGACGAATATTTTTTTTTCTTTTAATTCGATTTGAGTAATTTTCCAAAATTCAAAGTAATGCAAGACTTGCCGGTCAATTTTCATATCCATTACGTTGAAATTCGCGAGTGAATTTTTGTATATTTTTTTTTTATATCAATTTCGACGCTTACTTCGTTACTCGTAAAATCATTAACTACGTCATTTTTTGATAAAAATTCGACAGTTGCTCGATGCCTCGACTGTTTGATAATGGTGAAAAAAAAAAAAAGTAAAGTTCCTACAATTATGCTCGTCGCTCATTATATATGCTTGTTGCTCGTTAAAACAACTAAAGTACGTTCAAAAGTTTTTTTATTAGGTATTTTTTATCAGTAAAGATGAAAAATAATAAAAAGAGAAATAGCACTTGGTATTCGATAAAATTCCTTTAATTAAACAATTACAAAATATATATATATATATATATATACACACACACACACACTATTATACACGTGACTAACTCGATAGTCCAGTAATAATTACTTTGTCGAAGTTCGAGCCTTCTAATTAATTCTTTTTTGTATCATCAATCATTTACCATTACGCGGAGACAATTTTTCAGTGATTAATTCGCAAGAATTACCAGCGAGTCATTTCTTCGCCAACAATACTTCCACCACCCTACCGTTCTGTTATCTTTATTTTATTCCATTTACCATCCCAGTATTACTAATATGCATATGTATATACATACACATATATACATATATGTAAAACACTAGTTTATTATATTACCGAACGAATTTATTTAGCTTCCGTTACGCGTCTCCGCTCGACGCTTCCCCTTAATCCATTTTCGACTTCGAGAAATCGACTTCCGTCGTCTGCGCCAGTTTACGATTTCTTTTCATTTCGTTGAAACTTCGTTTCCTCCTCAAACAATTGAAACACATTACTTGAAGACGGCGCGAATAGAAGCGGTTTATAGTTTCTTGTTTCTCGTATATGTATATTGTATATGCAGTACTGCAGTAAGACACGCAATATTAAACACACACAGACACATATATATATATATATATATATATAGAACGTAGAGGAATCCTAGTCTCAAATGTCACCAGCATCTTCCTCGAGTATAATGTACCAGAAGCGTAAGACGCTTTGTATCCGATGATTGTATCCGTACTTAAAGGGAGTTACTTAGGACCCTACTTCATATATAGATTGCATAATGGGATTAGCATAACATCAGAAATTACCATAGCCCACCGTACCGGGTAAGATAAGGTCCATTTTCACAGACTGTTGTTACCGTGCAAATACTGGAAGACCTTTTTTTTTTTAGCGAGCCCACTTACGGTATCCGTTTTTGGTGAATGGCATAATTAAAAAAAAATTTTAACTCCAAGTGGGACCTTCGTAGTGAAGTAACGCACGAGTTATTCGCAGTGCGAAGGGGATTAAATTTTTTTTTTTTAATTTTCTAAGCCTCTACACCAGGATATCTTCGGGTCGCTAATTCCATTGACATTTTATTTCACTTTGTTTATTGGATTATCGGCGCGGTCGTTATTCTTGCCAAAGCGCCATCGGCTGTAACGAGGAGTCTTCCATTTTTCTTTTTTTTTCTTTTAATTGTATTTTCAGCCAACCTTCGCCTCTGGGATTTTCGCGCGAAAATACCGAACGGAATATAGGCGTTCTGGTCAGCATTAAATCCAACCGGTACGAAGCGAACGGAGCGAGGCTCATTTTCTGAAATTAGGTTTTTATCGAAAACGTGAAAGTTAATCGTAACGATTTTTTTTAGCCAGTTTCATTTTTTGAAAATGGCAATATTTTTTTAGATACGTAAACGTAACTTTTCTATAATTTTTTTTTTTTTAACGTGCTCGTAAATAATTTTCGTGTAAAAAAAGGAAGAAACTACAGTAACAGGTTTTTGAATTTTTTTTCTTTACTCCCTATCAGTTAAACGCATTCGAAGATAAACAATGATAAAAGTCAATGAAAATCCAATACGTACAGCCGGTACGATCGGTTGGCGGAGGAGGAGCCTATCGAATGTCCAAACGATAAATCAGCAGCAAGACGTTAAATCGAAGATTCCTACAGCAACCAATTACCATCGGCGTCTCGGCGCCTGCAAGGAAATTCACAGGAGCCAAACGATCGCGAGGAAATTTAGCAATTTTCGGCTACATGTAAAATCGATATAGGCGAATCGGGTTGTAAATTAATTTGGAATGAAAAGGATGGAAATTTCAGTGCGAAGTGGGAGGAGAAAAATAAAAAATTGGTGGACCTTTAATCTGATCAGCGGTTCTCGGAGAAATAACATGGTCATATGTTATTATACACTACGTGTATAATATTATATAGACATATCGGTATATCTTAATCACCCGTCAAGGAAAGGTTTGGGAGAAATTGATCGAGCAAATGGCGACCCTTCGGAGCGACCTGTTAGCTAACGATAAATCGTCCTGATTCTGCGGCATAAATCTCTTCTTTTTGCTCTCTGTAGTTTACCGGTAAATTCTCACTTAATACAAGATCCTTAGAGTAATATTTCTATCGTCCCCGTTCAATCGTCCCGCCTAAAGGTCATCGGACTAATTAATCCGATAAGAGCTTGACGCTTCCTTAAACAACGAACAAAAGGTCGGCTTCTCTTCATAGACTCTTATCTCATCCGCATCTCCTCTCACGGCTCTTTGCTGTATCTTTGCGAAAAATTCCAAAAAACATCGTAATCGAAGAGCGCTGGCAAAGGCTGTTTCTATATAAAGAGGTGGAAAACCGCTTTCTCGTAAATTCTTTCTTTTTTTTGGGTCTTTTATGTGGACGTCATTTTTTTTTTCGTTGCCAGCACTGCTCTCGGCTTAGGTACAGTCGAGAACAAAAACAATTGCCATATTTCAAGTTCGCAAGAGAATTTCGTGTAGCCTGTACACGTTGGATTGGTAGTTCTCGTATATAACCTATGTACTTGTATATATATGTATATCTATTATATAATGTATTTTTCGGTATATATATATATATATATATATATATATATATATATATATTCATGATAGTATAGGAAACCTAGGATCATTCTTATTTTTCGATAGTGTAACAGAGCCGCGGGGCTTTTCTTATGGTAAAAGACGAGAAATGGAAATATAACGGAACGACGCCGACGCCGGCGGAGACGACGCCCTACGTCATTAACTTGCCAGTACTATCTTTACTGACTTGTAACGATACCGATAAATAGCTGTTATTCTTTGAGGAAGGAACGCTCTTAGCTAATGTTACACGTTATGTGTCTTGTGTTTTTAAAAGGTTAAAGTTCAAATACCTTCGAAGTAGAACGAAGTCTAGAACCACTTTCAACGAAAGGGTATTTTTTTATTTTTCGTATATTCTTCAACTTTATGGTTCCTCTCAGAAGAGTGAAGATCCCTCAACTGTGAATGTTTCTAACCTTACCAAATTCTCAGTCTGAACTAAGAATTTTGACATTTCGCGAGATTAGATAATAAAACAGTGCCGAGTCAGGAATTTGGAAGAAAAAGTTTGGGCTGAATTTTTTTTTTTGGAATACAGTATATACGCTTATCACTCGTATCACGCTTACAGCTTTCGAAATTTCTTAATCAACTGTATATTTACAGTTAATTGATAATTATCATTTTTAGCTCTCTTATCTTCTTCGCGATCCTTGATTATTATCACCTGCTTTTATTATTCGTTAAAATCATTCGATCTGCCCGTCAATGATTAATCGATTCTGATCTATAGGATCTAAAATTAAAGTTGATAATCTGAAGAAAAAAAAGAATTTTTTTTCGATAATCAACCCTCACGAATAACTCATTAACAGGAACTTAAATTTCCATAATAAAATTATTAATTATCGTTATTATCCTTAAGAAGTTCGTTACTGTATCATTATAGAAACGTCAAAACACTTTGTCTTCTATAAATTTGCTCTCATATAAAAGTTCCCAAGAATCGTCACTTTAAAATAACTTTTTGCTTTTTTTTCCCCCGGTCTACCCTTGTCCGACCATTAGTGAATCCTTTTTCCTTCCACTATCCTTTTTCGTACCGTCAAGTATTTTCCCAAAATGTCGGCTCTTTGTCAACCACGTTTTCCCGTTCTGTTATCCTTCTGCGAAGCAGTGCCGGCCTAGGACAGCTACAATTGGTCTCGTTGGTCTCCCTGGAAATATGCAGTACCGACCTATAATTGGACTGCCGAGTCCATGGAGAATTTCGCGAATTCAAATTGGCCAGAATCAAACGTTCGCTCGTGTGCACGTACCTTTAGCTTTCGCTGTCTGGTCTCTACGTAATTGACATCCCCGTGTCTCCTACCGACGGCCAAGTGTCTTCCTTAAAGGGAAACGTAAATTTTCTTCTTATCTCGCGAGAGACATTTTTCTTATCTCGAGACGGCGTTAAATTTTCTCGTGTGCCAACGGCCCTGGATTTTCATACCTTCGCCAATTTCCTTGCGAATTTTTAGACTTTTCCGGAATTACGTGCAACCTCGACTTGTATCTTTATCGTGCGCAGCGATGGGCGCGTGATGCACGCGAGAACAAGGAACAAAGTTGCATGAGAATATTCGGTGCGTGAAACGACGGGCGTCACCTGCGAAAAAATTGCTTATATTATTTTTCCGACTTTAACGTCACGTGATATGATACACATGCGGACCATGTACGTTATCCTATTTTCATCTCGACGTCGAGGCCATCGGAGCTAAATAATATCTACGTCCTTAGTAACTGTGTCATGCGTGTTTTTAATACACCCGGTAGATTTATATATATTTATCAGTGCGTTGCGTCATCCCTGTGTACATTTCAATTAGACACGAGACTCGTACGTAATTTTTCGATAATTTTCATAGAATAAAATTCTATCTTGTCAAATTCTTCGAAGTGAATGGATACAGCGTGTTTCAAATTGAACCGAAGAGATGAAAATAAAAAAATTTGCCGGACATTCGCTAATTAAATGAATTAATGTGTCGCGATGAAAAAAGAATGTAAAAATTGTTTTTTTTTTTTTGCAATTCCTGAAAAACTAGATAGTCTTTATAGGGAAATTACATGTATGAATTTACGGATAATTGCTTATTCGTGTGAATTGTGACGGTTCGACATTGTTTCGTTATTCGGCGTTGCGTGAAAATATATTTTTTTTATCTTTATTTTTGTTATGTTCTCTTGATATAATTATGTGAATTCTTTTTTTTTCTTGCAAATCTTCTTACGACCCAATCGGGAAAAAGGGGTCGTGGTAATTTTGTGTGATCGTAAAATACGACGAATTCGTCCCTCGACGAGAAACGTTTGAATTTAACATTTGCAATGAATGTATTTTACACGGAAACAGTTACGTTTATTATTTACATCTTTTTCTGCACAATGCTCGATATCGATGCTATTGTACTAGAAAATAATTTATCTTGCTTTTTTTATAAATCGTAAATGCCATTTTATATGTATAACTCGTAATCAGTTGTACACTGATATTAATGTACACTATAAATCGACAAACACGTTATATACATACATAAACACAAATGCATATAAATTTTTTTTCATTAATGACAGTCATAAATTATTTTACTGTTGCGAGCAAAATATTAGCAAAACGATACAATTTTATTTCTATACGTGAGAAAACTATAAAATTTCTGTAGTCGTAAGGTTTATGTTACTTTATACCTTTTTTTTTTTTTCAAATAAAAATTCCGTTTTTACATGACTCGACAGATAAACTCGACGAATCGCCAAAGACTCGAATACACGAGTTTGCCCGAAAAAAGTCAGTCTCCATTCTTTTGGTTATTTTCAATAAAATCGTCTATTCTACCAGAGGTAAAAAAAAAAGTTTCGCTAAATTCCTTAGACTCTAAATTTTCGTGAATTTTTAACACAGAGTCAGCATAACGCAACTCATTCAATCCGCAATGAGTATTTCGGCAAAGGAGACGAAAAACACGAGTTCATTCACAGTTCGCGCCTCGCGAAATTCAATCGCAGACAGAAGCCAGTTCGCAGACAGCGTACGGAAGTTCGTGAAGGTTTCGCGTAAACTGGTTTAATTAAGCCGAACGAACGAAACAGCAGACTAGTCGTGAAGAAGGAAGCAACTGGGTCGCCGGATTCTGGACTTTTTTTTTCCCCTAAACAAATAGGTTATGAGTCTCCGTACCGTTTTGAAAGAGAACTGACGTTGGTGCAAAGAAGTATAATGACTGGGGGGGGCGGAAGTTGTGGCCGGAGGGGAGGTCAGAGTGGGGTAGTAGAAGAGAGATGGAGGTCGTGCAGGGGCAGATTGTGGAAGAGAGATAAGAGAAGTAAGAGAAAAATGGCGGAGAGAGAGAGGGGGGAGGTTTGGGTGTGGGGGTTGAAGAGACGAAGACACACTAGGAATAACCGTTACCCGGTAAACTCACGGAGAAAATCCCCACGTAGCCTTAGGCAAGTTTTTTTGTTTTTTTTTTTAGATTTTGTATCATTTTTTTTCGAGCTTGCAAACCTACGCGGGATTCTTGAAGAATTTTTTCTTCGCGAACTCAAAAGGGATATTCGCGACACTGTCCATCGTGCGGTTGACAAACGTACGTTGACTCTCACTTCGCGGAGAAACGTGGTTTAAATTTTTGTAATTTCTTTTTTTTTTTGTTTTACAGCAGTTAAACTTTCTTTCGCAGAATGGAGAAATTTAATGCGGGTTCAGTCACCCTTCTCCCTTTTCCATTTCCCCGAGGTTGTCGGAGGTTTTACAACGTCACGGTAGGTTCGCTCGACAAGGGTTTTTGAAGATGTAACTAGGGGAACGAGGGTAAAAAAAAAAGTGTTGGCTGATTTTTCAAAATTCTTTTTTCTCACGTTGATAAGGACTGACAAGGGATCAAAAGAAAGTGGTAATTTTTATGCTTGTCACGTAGTCTGGAAACGATAGCACGTGCTCTGCTGGAACTTAGTTTCGAAACATTATATCTGGTCATTTATTCCATGTCGAGACTCAACGTATTTCCAAAAACAACCCTTACCATGTCAGAGACCATGAAGGGTTTAAAATTTGCATTTTTTTTTTTCCCTCTTGAATTCCTACTCGCTACTCTTTATTTATGTTTGTAGAGAATATTCGTCGTGCCTGAGCACGGATGGCAGAACAACCCTTAGAGAGGGTATCAGATAGAGAAAAGGCATTAGTGGTATCAGGCGCAACCCTCCCTTTTTGAATATCCTTCACTCGAGACTTTTAATGTCCACCGTCTATTCGCAGTATATTTTTTGACGTGTTGCTAAAAAAAAATCCATTTTTTCAACCCTTGTAACAAGCCCGCGGTATTTCAAGCTGTGCAAAAATCATTTAAAAAATTATCAAAATACGATGAAATTTATTATCGCTTCTCCAGTACCGAATGGTATGCGCGGTATTGTTACGCGTAATAAATTGCCAACCCTTGAAAAAAAAAAAAAAACGATGCAGTAAAAACTACCCCAAGAATGGCATGGGAATGTCGCGTTAGAACGCATAAACGAAGAAGCAGGTCATACGTGCTGTTTGTGTCGGTGAGTCGAGAACTCGAGGATCTCGAGTGACACTCTCGATTGATCGAGCCGCCTGCACTCGATGTGGTCCCCAACCCCTATCGAAAGTAGAACCAGCGACCCCACCCTGTGTGTCCTATGAAATTTCTACTGCTGCCCGTAGCCTTGCTTACCCGATTAACTGAGCTTTCAACAAGTCTTAAGTAAAAAAAAAAATTGCTGCAGCTCTGCTGGATCATCCCCTTGCGCGAAGCAGGGCGTAAAGGGGTTGTAACAGAAATAAGGGTGAATTTCATAGGATCGAATAAAACCGTAAACCGACACAGAAATTCACGATATATTATAACACGTTAATGTAGCTGTTAAACGATACCGTGTAAATTAGCGATAAACCACCCCTTTGGTGTGGACAATAATGTATTAAAAAAAAAAAAAAATTTATTTTCCCCTCGACATTGAATTGGATTTGCGACAATCGAACCTGACGATAAATATTGATAGGAAAATGTTTTTCTTCCTGCACCATCATCCCCCTTTGCTAAGGGTGGGTTCGAGTGGTAGTTTCGCATTTCATACTGTCACACTGATGTGATGGGTTACGTGTGCTGGTGACTGTCTGTATACGCGGTTACCGAGGATGTTTTATCTGTGTTGGTACACTATACCCAGTGTCTCGATAAACAAGAGAATCTTGAAAGCCGAAGGGGATCGATTGACTCGAGGAAAACGAACGACTGGCCGATCTGAATGCTGAGGGTTCCAAAGTGCTGCCGGTTTCTGACCAATTTAACTGAACAATAGGGGATGGTATTGCTTCTTGACGAAACCTCCGTCCCTTTGAAGCCTCCAGAGAATCGAGTTAATCGAATCTTATAGCAAGGATCTTGGAAGCATCAGTTGCTCAAATGAACCTAATGGTATACACTTTCTACTGTATATACAGGGTGTCCGAAAAAAATTATTCAGACGCCTCAATATCTTTTTTTAAGCTTAACATTTAGATACGAATAACAGGCGAGCCATTTTTTTTTTTTATTACATGAAGTATCGATTCTAAATTATGTACACGTGTCAGAACGATAAAAATGCTTTTTAAACGATAATCGTACCGTTCTTCATCGATTTGTCGTAATAATAAATGGATCGCGATTTTTTTCCCATTTTTTTTTATTATATTAAAAAATACATGGAATTAAAAGAATCTTTTTCACAGTTGATTAATATTCATCGAAATAAATTATTCGGGTGGATGAATATCTCTGGTACTCACTGTATATTATATAGTCAAAGTATACGCAACTGTAGCATATATAGTATGTGTTATTATAGTAAGCGGACAGTAGTAAGTAGTACTGAAAGTAGTAAGTACTCGTGCTGAATCAGACACTCGCGTAGAGTCTACAATCTTTACTATTATCTCTATTATCACTACTGTATAGTGATATCACTGCTATGGCCACGGGAACTGCTATTGCTTCCCCTACTATACTTTGATACCAGAACGACTGTGCTCTGTTAAATTTATCCGTGTTCTCTAATCTGAACGAAATTTTCTCAGAGGGTCTGGACAGGGTGAATGGAAATTAATTGGGGTTGTTTTTTAGGTTAGGTTATACCGCGATTGGGAAGGCCGTAGAGGACATCATAAATGGCGCAGCATTTACATAAATCATTGATTGCTCGCCGGAAGCCAAGGATCGCTTCCTGGTTCACATGTATAATTAGGTTTGTGTTCATGTGATTTCCATCCCGATTGTCGTGTCCGTTTACGTAGAATCCAAAATTCTCTGTCGCTGGACGTTCGTCGTGTTCACTCAATAGCCAATCGACTCTTCATCAACTGGCACGAGTTTGGTCTCAAATTAAGTGCACCATTCGAACGTATAAGCGATGCCATTTGCGCTGAGCTTTTTATTCGAAATTCATTTATCGGTTTACCGGAAAATCAAAGAAAATCAAAGTGAAAACGAAATTGAAATGCTTACCGAAAAATCGTATTGTTACGGGAAGACAATTACGATTGCGGTTCGCATTATGTAAAATTTTTGTGAAATCGTTATGGATTAGCGGGAATTTTTAAAATTGCGTTAAGGCTGCTCTGCTTGGGGAAAATTATTGCTATGACGATCACGTTATACAGCGTTATTAAACCGTTTTTAAGCGCTGTATATACTCGTGTTTTATTCTGTATAACGAAGAATAATTAAAAAAAAATTACATTAAAAAATTAATTGTTAATAAAAACGAGGGGAAATTACTAAAAGGAGAGCCATAAGCGTGAATCACAAAAAGACCCTTATAGTCGTTATAATAGCAGTGTGTTCCTAAATCCGATTAAATGAGAGTAGAAATCAGCAGCGAGCGTTTCTGTTAAAAATACAGGCATCAAAGGATATTTTTGAAATTTTTTTCAAATTTCGTTTCGAAGTACCAAAAATAATATAAATGAGTGTTCGTGAAGCTCGTGAAATAAAATCGTACATCAGCGACCGGCGGTTCTATAAAGCGTAAAGAGATTTTGAAATATTTTCAAAAATTTTTATACATTAAAAATTCGAAATACCACCAAAAAAAAGCTTGGTTTTGAAAGCTCGTTTCATCCGGATCACTCGTGAGGGTAGCTTTTATTCTACCAGTCAAAGTGCATCGCATCCGTGCATTTTGCGTTCGTGTTACAAAAGAGGATGGATTTCGCTCACATAAGCTAAGCTTGCTTTAGTGTACCGTATTGTATTTCACGAGGGAAAATATTCGCCAGAGTGATTTTCCATCCGTGCCGTCTGCACGGGACGACAGCAAAAGTGATTTCTGAGTTCGTGTTTCGTGAAATAAGCGTTTCAGTAAAAAAATTTCAAACTGGATACAGAGTCGCCACTTTCCGCAATGCTTGTGGATAAAAATAGAACACGTGGATATCCAGGGTTCCTTTTTCATTTTTCTAATCTTTCTCTTATCTTTATTTATGTTTATGCATATTATTATTTCCCTCTTCACCTCCCCTATCCCACCTCTCTCTCTCTCTCTCTCTCTCTCTCTCTCTCTCTCTCTCTCTCTCTCTCTTTTATTTGAAAACTGCTAGCGATATATATATATATAATGCAACTCTAAAGGCTGTGACGTGATTTTTCGAATCACGGTCACAAGGCGACTCCGGCTACCGATAAAGATAACGTTCTCGTTTCCGGCTCC
>JASANN010000647.1:124037-136569 GCA_031762395.1 Calameuta pygmaea | reverse complement strand
ACGAAGGGTGGACGGACGAAGGTAACGTAGGTTGGTTCTCGCAGATTGTCGTTCTCGAATTTTGCTATCGGTATCGGATTAAGAAAAAAATACGTTACAATATATAATTCCAACTCTAAAAGCATACGTCATTATCGTTATTCCACACAACAATACTATAATCTCGTAGAACATTTTCTCAATGTTACGTCACTTGAGGACGGCCGTATAACATGTATCAGTCTTACCATATACTGATTGTGGTTGAATTATATTACTTAGAAAAAATTACATTGCAATTACATTTCGCTGGATGACGCTTTCAACATTCGCTTTTTTTTTTCTTTTTACGTATGTTGCATTCGTCATGGACACTTGATAGAATTACGTGAAAGTCGAATAACGTGCATACGGATTATCAAACGTACAATGAAGATGATAATCTTGTAAAAAAATATATTTTTTTAATAAATTTGAAAATTTATGTTACGCAAGTCAAAACAATTGTTTTGTCTTTTTACATTTATTTGAGAGACAAACTAGAAATAAATTATGAAAGTAGGCGCGCGGGTCGTCCGAAACACTTTTAAACTTAGTGCTTTTCAAATGGAGAACAAAATTGCGCGATCATTCCCGGCCTTAGTTTACTGAATTTTTAGTCAGTAAAATTTACTTAAAAGCATCGCCTTTACGTATCAATCTTATTAACTGTTTTCTCCATTCTTTTTTCCGCTCTATATATATATATATATATATATAATCTTTCTCTTCTCCATTTCTTCGGCACGCGATGTCTTACTGTTATTGTGGCCAGTCATTTTGTACACCTGGTCTACATATATTATTTAAGAAAATATAATAATAGCATGTCAAGCAGCGTTCACTGTAGCACTGAACTACTATACTATACAGTAATAATAAATTTTCGACTGTTAACAGCTGTTAAAAAATTTATATAGTAATATATACCGTGTTACTCAGTTCAAGCGTACCGCTTGAAGTTAGCGCTCCCATTTGATTCCTATGTTAAAGCTATGTTCGTGCGATGCCTTTTTGACTGGATAATCG
The DNA here is from genome assembly GCA_031762395.1 of Calameuta pygmaea. NCBI lineage: Eukaryota > Metazoa > Arthropoda > Insecta > Hymenoptera > Cephidae > Calameuta > Calameuta pygmaea. Next base: position 135,522 of record JASANN010000647.1, on the reverse strand, counting down.
GGCGTAGCGCGCAGGAGTATAAGGTATAATAACGCAATAATAATATTTCATCCCAACAACGCTTGTGGTGTCAAATTTATAAAACCCCGTAAGGGCCCATCCAGAAACTTTTTGACGTTTATCAAACACGTGCTTTTCATAAACGACCGCTTAATAATTAATAACGAGGTGCACGCGGAAATTCCATTTTTTTTTTCTCCTTAATGACGCGCTTAAGTTTTTCGAATAATTAATTCGAAATCTCAGATCTTGCTTAATTCGTACATTTGTTTTAATCCTTAGGCGTCGGGGTGGGTCTGCAAGACCCAGACCGGATATTGCGAGCTTTGTATCCGGTGCGGAGGGTGGGGCAATCTCTTGGGTCTTTTTCTATCTGTGTCATCGTAATACCCCCCCCCCCTCCCCCCCCCCCGCCCTCGACGCTTTATAAACATTTCAGTCGATTTGTACTTTCGGAAGTGTTCACATCTAATTTTCGCGATAAGGTACTGAGATCGAGTTTATTGATAACGGCTGGTTTTTTTTAACTCGCTGATTAACTCGAACATCATAGTGGGGTTCAGTGAACCCCACCTAGATTTTGATCTTTTTTAATTTTTTTTTTGTGAACGGACTTTTTTTCAAAAAGAAACATCAAGGCAATTTTATAGATGCATTGCTTTGCCATGTGTTTGGTACTTGGATACGATAAAATCTTATTAATTGATAAGGAGGTGATTAAAAAGAAGGGGTCTGCTAGACCCCGGAGTGGTATCCTCGGGTGTGAAAATAAGGTGTGGCTTTCTAGGGTTAAGGGTTAATTTAACGACACTTGGATATTCACACCACTTGTCACTCTCGAAATTACGTTATATGGTAATACCAGGAATATCATGTGTCGTTATACATTTACGTAATCGTGGGTATTGATGTTAACAAGATAATAGAGAATGGAGGGATTTTTAATTTTGCCTAATTACTAAAATTATAATTGTGATAAAATCTTTGATATATCTCACTTTAATTTTTATTGCTCGAATACATATATTTTATGTAACTTTGCTATACGGTACAGTGAAATTATAATTTAACATTTTAATTTTTAATTTTGCGCTGGCTGTTATTTTTTTTTTTATAGAAAAATTAAAAATTTAATAAGAAACGCCACTCTCGCGCGACCCTAGTTTATTTACCTTTCTCACCCTTATTACAATTTAAAATGTTTTCATAAATTGCGAAATTTGTACAAGTTCACGATAGGCTTTACTTTAATCAGTTTGAAAATTCGCTGATCACAAATCACTTGTAGCGTTAACGGTGAATTTTAAATAAGTCGAAATTGATATATGCTAATGGGGGTTTGATTTTTTTTTTTTTTTTTTGAAAATTACGTACACGCAATAGTGTAAGGACATAGCGTAGCTTCGTCAATTCATTTTGCTGGATACCAATCGTAGGCCAAGTGGCCAAAATTTGGAATGCAGGAAAATGGTATTGGTTTCTCAGACGTGAAATAAAAAAAAAATAGGGTTAGGATTCGTATTTGAGGAAAGAATGTAAGGGGGATAAGGGACGGCAGAATAGGTAACAGACCATGGCTAACTCCTATATCGAACAGGACTTCAGTCTGGGTCGGGATTTTCATTTGCCCAGAAAAGCCAGCAATTTTGACGAAACCCTTCTAACTTTTAGGGAGTTTTCCTTGACGTGCCATAATACTGCAGAATTTCAACCGGTTTCCGGATTATTCGTGAACTCTTGGTATATCGCGGGACAGACAAAAAAATTAGGAAGTAAAAACGAAGGTGGGATTGAGAAAATTGAAAAGAAGGTTGTTAAAGGGCGTATAAGTCAGTAGAGAGAAAATTTCAGTTCTGTTTGACGATTTTTTTTTTTTTTATTAAATCCAAAATAATTTTTATAATTTTTGGATATTCAAATTTGTGCGATATCAAACCCATCTGATTTACTGCACGCGTGGGGAAAATGTTTTACTACTTTTATTAAAAAAATTCTTGCGGATCTTCGATATCGTTGATATGAAAGATTTTTCAATTTCAAAAATTTCAATAGATTAGGTAACAAAAACTTCGCGAATTTATTATCATTTTTAGGCCGTACAGTATACTCCTGGGATTTGCCTCATTATTGAAATCACAATATACATCTGATCGAAATTGATAGTTTGATCAATTTTTTTTTATCATTCCTTATCATACCGTTACGTATGACTATTTTAGTGCATTATTATTCAAAAGTTATTCCAATTTCCAAAAATCTTTACGTTAAAGATACTTGTCAAAGGAAACTACCTGATTTTTTTTTGTAAATCGAACAAATTAATTATTTTTATAACCAAAAAATGCATGACGAAAAAAAACTTATTTCTAACTGTCAAAATGACAGTCTGACGTCACGATCCAATTGCACATGCATGTATATAAATTCTATATACTTTTATCAAATTTACGCAATAATTCTCCACTAAATAAATTACCCCATTCTTCCTATACTTTTTTTTTCTACCCACGTTGCGAACTCACGGAGGAAGTGACGTAATAGACAGTCTCTGCTATCGGATGACACGGCTTCCTTTTCTAATTGAGGTCTACTCCTTCGCTGAACCCCGGCCAGAAGGCTAACCTTCAATCCCAATACGATTGGCAGACCTTCTGGGAAATGGGAACGTGGAATCGGACCGCCTCCCTTCCACCCTCACTAACCATCATCCTACCCCCTTGGCCCTCGGGACGCTGACTAATTGTGCCGATGGTGATTGAAGGACGAATGCAACCCACCATTTCCCGTCCGAAAACCAGCCGCGTAAATTCGATTTCCCATGGCTAAATAAAGCGCCTCTTTCAAGTCCAGGGGGGGTCGAGAGGGATACGGGGGGTTCTTACCCCCCAGTGTCCTTTAGCCAATCAGTCTTTCTTCAGCATCTTCATCATCTTTTTCCTCTCCTCGCGAAGAGCTCAGTGAAAAATTGTGGAATAGCTATATACCAACCCCTAGATAAGAAGGGGGGGAGGGGGGTAAGGGGTTGAAAGTTTAATATGTCCAGCAAGCATGCTGGAAAATATTTAATAAAGATACCGCAACCACCCCCTTCTAGCCCCCTCATCATCCCTTAATTCCATTCTTTACCTCAATGCAGCATCCCTCAGCTTTACAGATATTTTTTCCCAATGATTTTCAAGAATTTCAAAACTTCCCCCTTGGCCGCCCGAAAAATTCTTTTAACGCCATCCGGAATACTCGCTTTAAAGTATTATCAGCCATCCTGACGGATTTCACGTCGTCGCCATTAAGACGTCGTTTTTACGATGTGTTCGTAAAAATGACTTTCGTATTACGACGGATATCCACAAGAAGCGATTACGTCGAGGAATCGCGTAGCGGTTTGACGCCGTAGCATATGAAAACGATTTTTCCCATTTTTCAATATAACCAACCCTTAAATTATATCAACCCTTTAACGCTTCCATGTGGGCATGACACGCAAAAGCTCTAGCGAGCCGCTTAATGAGACTCGAATATATATTCATGGAAATAGGGGCAGGTGCATTGTTAGATACATCTGGTCCCCCTCCCGTGTTTCCGATCCTGACAATGAAATCCCTGATTCTCTTCCCGTAGGGGGATACGCCGACCTCAAACCTTCAACTTCTCAAGACCCCTAAAGCGCAACCCATCAATCCACTGATCCTGCCTCATTTGCATCCTCACGACCCCGTTATCGAGTAATCTCGGAAAATTCGGAAAATTAAAAAGAAAGGCCACCCGTCCTTGGGTGGGTGGGGGGGAGACGAACCATGGGGATTAAGCGTCAAGAGGTTTTCTTGAGAAACGAGAGGCTGGTAGGATAATTAGATGAAGCGATGACGAGAGAATTTTAAGTAAGGGGGAGGGGGGAGGGGGGGGTTAAGAATCGTTGGTTTAAATTTTCACAGACGGTACTGGTTGTCGGAAAAGTACCAGTAGTATCTGTGACAAGCGAATCGCAGCGAAATTTCGTGACGATAATAACGAGGGTCAAATTTAAAGTGTGGTTAATAAAACGGGGAGAGGGGGTCAAAGGTCATTCCGAGTAATAGTTCGGAATTCGCATACCGGGTGTCAGCGGGGAAACGAAACGTGACAAATTCATTGAACACCAATGGCATCAATCGATTTCCAGGGGTTGTATCGAGAATTCGGCAATTTTTTCAATTTCGAGGTAAAACTCGGTCCCGCTGATACGAAACGAATGAACGCGGCACGCCCTCTCACCCAGGATCAGGGGTAAAGCTTCCTTTCCAACGAAGCTTAATGGGAAATATATACATTTTTCTTTTTTTCTTTCGAGTAACGAAAGTGGAATCGGAAATAAAAGGACACGGTGTCCTGTCGGAATAATAATAACAACTGGCACGTAAAAGATACAGACAGTATCATCCCCCTGTACGATCAAAGTGTTACACGTCCTGGACTAAGGGATGAATGAAAATCTGTAGTGACTTAACAAGCGGTTGTGGCCTATTTCTGTGTACGGATGAAGAATGAAGTCGACCCTGGTAGGAATTGGGAGAATGAAAGGGAGGAGGGACAGGTGGATGAAAGTTGAGAACCGGAGAAAGCAGAGAGGGCGGGGGGGGGGGTTAGGAGTGAAGGAAAAGTGGAGGAGGAAGTGAGAAGGAATAGAGAGAGAGAGAAAATTGGGGAAACGGGCAAGGAGTGGGAGTGAGCGAGAGAGACGCCCGAGGGAGTAGAAGAGAGAGAGAGAGAGAGAGAGAGAGAGAGAGGGGGGGAAGGAAGGTAGAGGTGGTCACAGTTTTGGAGGGTTGCCGAATATTGATCCCACCGAGTAAAAGCCGGGTCCCGAACCCAGGACCACCTAACGTTCTATGTTTGGCGGCGTGTAGGCTTCGAAGAAACAAAAAATCTATATACGCAACAGAGAAAACACGTACCTCCGTATATGATCAGACGTTTTTACTAATTGGAAACCAAAGTTCAATTAACCCCTGTACGTAGTCGCCGGTAGGACTGGCCAGACGCACTTGACCGTATACGTTTGGGTCTGGGTCTGACCAAAACGGGAGAGCACGTGTTCCAAAGTTTGAAGAGCTCAGGTCTTGTCCGAAGTGGAAACCAGAGAGAGGCGAAGTTCTGCGTTTACGAAACCGGAAGTGACTACCGGATCTAGACAGTTGCTAAACGGACACGTGAAATTCGTTTGACGTATCGCGACACCGTTTGATCCTCCGTATCGCTGTTCCTTGGCGTGAACACTTACTCGACGTCTTTCAGGATATGACGTCATAAGAGGTGAACAATCTGGGAAAGGGAAAATTTTGAGGGTCTCGGTAGAGATTGATGGGCTTTAAAATTGGGTTTGTAATTCAAGGGGACTCTATTGATGGTTAAAGGCGTACGGAGATGGCCCCTTAAATTGTAACTAAGATATCACAGTTCTTATCGCGTCTTATGGTAGTTTTTGAAAAGGACTCCCCCCCCCCCCCCCTTTTAAGTGGATAGTCGTAATTTTAGTCCATCCATTTACGACGACTTGGATAAATATTAACTTAGTGGCAGGCACATATCGATCGAGATGGTCGGAGGTTAAGTGGCCCCGTTTCACAATTTAAAGTGCGATGAGCTATGATGATTCGAAAACTACTTTGAATTATTGACAAGCCCCACGGGGTAAAGGATATCGCGTTGGATCTCGTGCGAATTCTCCGATGATTTCACAGAGAAGTAATAATTAATAGCCAGCAGGGTTTTTGGTATCGACGGTACTCGAAATGGGAAATTAATTTTTTTTTTTGATGCTTTCGATAAAACCCAAGAGAAATTACGTGCCGAGGTGGTTTTTATATTTTGTTTTTCTCTATTTTTTTTTTACAAAGTATTTAGAAATTTCTAAAAAAAAAAAGTTTTTCCTACCTCCACCCACTACTCGTGTACTATGATCATTCTTTATTTGTCATTGCATTATATTGATTGATCTTTCAAACATTTTTAGTTTTCAAAATTTTTATTCTTTATATCCATATACGAAATTCTGAACTGGACGAAAAGCTCGTACCGTAGTACGGATATGCTGTTCAATAATGGTTTTTAAAAATGATACACATGTTTACCAAGTATTCGTTTCCACATATTTCATAAAAACAGCACATATGATCTACGAATCCGGTAAAGACCCCCCCAAAGCTACGTGACAATATCTTGAGTCTTTTCCATGTGCATTCCGCGAACTCTCACCGAGCAGCCCGACAGTCCACGAGTACAGTGCAAGCAGAAAGAGTTACGCGTGAGAAATAGCGATTTCCAGTGGTACAATATTTTTCGAAAACGATTCACTAGGGAATAAAGAGGATACCAAAGCGCGTTCTATCCTCGGCGTATACCTTGGCTAGGAACTTTATACAGGCGACTATGCATATATCCATATATCATATGGATATGCCCATAAGAAGATTGTATAAAGTCTCCGACTCTAGAATTCCTCTAGGTAAACGCTGTACTTTCCACATTTCAACCAGCCACTCTGTATACACTGCCTTTCGTGTAACAATTCGCTCGGTGTGAATGAAACCTAATCCCTTAATCAGGCAAATCGCTAAACGACGCGTCTGCTTGGCTCCGAGCATTTTGCCTAAATGATATTTCAACTACCAAGAATTATCGATCTGTCTTTCTATTGTGCAAGGACACCGTGGTGGGGGGGTAGGGAGGGGGGTGAAAAGGGGTAGTAAGGGGGGAAGGGGAACGATCAAGGGTAGGATCCGAAATTCAAATGACGTCGAGATACAGTGATACCATAGAAAGAAAAAAATGACTTTATTCGTACAGTCAAGAAAATTGTCTCATATTTATCTTTATTTTCTTTTTGTTTTTTTTTGCTTGGAAATTTATTTCCTAATGAGAGTGTACCAGCGGAGCTTCTAACGAGACTGACATGTCGACTGGTACGTGGGTGGGACTTCTGCTGGCCTAAGGGGGATGATCCTAAAAAAAAGATCACTGTAGTTTTGTAGACGGCTGGAGAAAGTTACTGGGTTCGTGTAACGTGTGTGGAATAATGAAAGCTTTTCTTTTTTCTCGAAAAGTTACCTTAGTACGATTTAATAGGTAATTTTATTTCTACTCGTGTCTGTGATTAGCACGTGGAATTTTTTTTGGGGGGTATTTAAACTCGTTGATGAGAGCTAATCTCTTTTGGACGGACTTTCTTTTGATACTTTCTCTTATTACGTTTAATTGTCAGAAAAGTATTTATCCATTTGACGTCCTTTGAACGTCCCGATTGAGACGATATTAAGGCGGTACGATGGTATCGTTATGCAACAATGGTCTTTTCAGACGCTTTTCTTTGAGATGTGAATTTATAAGGGCGGAAAGTGGGTCGGCAAAGTAAATATTATCGTTTGCTAGAATTTGAATGTAATCTATTTCTTTTTTTTTCTTTATTTCTCTTGGTTTCAATCCATTTTTCCTTTTAAATTATATCCTTTTGTCTCTGTGTTTCACTTAATTTTCTTTTTTCTTTAGCTTTCAATCGACGTTTCTCTTCGTTTGGTCCGTACCTCAAGTCGCAAAAATTCCCGTGGAAAGTCTGGAAGACACAAAAGCCTTACGCGAAATGCTGAAGAACTTTTTTTTCTTTTTTTTCAGTAGTCAAAGTAGTCACGACGTGATATTTTCAAAATTTTTAAAAACTCTCTCAACTGTAAATCACTCAAACTTCTATCGTAATAAAGTATCTTTATTTTATTCGTGTCACGAGACGACGATAAAACGATGAGATAATTTTGAAATAAATTTTCGTAACAAAGATCACGGATAAAGTTCAAATAAAATTTCGAGATTTTTTCTTTACTCTTATTTAAATTACTTTACTCGAATCAAAATTGTCTGTCCGTAGGTATCGCGCGCAGTAGCACCAATTGCCAATCGATATAATTTTTGAATAATTATTCAAAAAAAAAATTACATCAGATCGAAAGAAAGCAGGTGCGACGTCGTGCCAATAATTGATTTATTACTTGCATAGGTACCACTGTAGCAGATTTAAATTTCAAAATTTTTCTTTTTATTTTTTCTCCCAATTTTTTTTTACTAACCCTAAAGATGCCCACCTGTCGCTCGATTTTATCTTTGCAATAAAAATATAAATGACATCAACTCGCAGAAAAGCAGCTGCGAAAATATGCCCAACGACTGGCTTATTGCTTGCTGAGATACCAACCTATCAACCTACCAGCCTACCGACCTACCAACCTACGTTCGTGCATTGTGTTCAACCCCTGCTGGGCTTAGCCACCCCTCTGCCCTCAGGTCCTCTTTCATAGCTATAGCCCTCACTTATTTACACACCATCGCCCCACCTTTCACCTCCCTCCTCCTTACATTATTCTCACCCCCCCCCCTTTCACCTCCCACCACCCACTCCTTTCTCTCCTTACATCCACCCCTATCCATTCATCTATCCCTTTTACCATCCACGAGCCGTAGTGAAACTTCGTTCACCAAGCGTAGCTTTTGACTTTGCTCTACTAACTTCAGATACCCGCGTCTCTGGGTATCCTCGTACTATATATATTTTTTGAAAATAAAAAAAAATTACATTTTCCAAAACCGAATAGATAACGCACTGCCTGGACTGAATCCTCAAATATTTATTAAACCCCGTATATGGAAGCCTATAAGGAATTTCAATATTCCTATATAAACTTACAAAATCTACATGGGGGTACACAAAGGACACCCCTAATCCATTGGGGTTACCTAACATGGGTTATGACGTAGCACGTGTCTCTTAAAGTCAAATAAATAAAAGAATCTCTAGCTGAGCCAAAGATGCTCCTCTTGGCCAATTCTAACCTAACTGACTTGGATCTGGCAGAGGGTGATTTTGTCAATTCCAATAACTCGTCTTAAGGGTAAACTAATGTTTCCCAATTCTGCTATGTTAACCTTACTAAATTAATTATTTATGTAATACCCTTATATCGATCACTTAAAGACACCCTTGATTCTCCGTTCTCCTCCCCACTGTCGTCCTTTATTTTCTCTATTCGCCTGTCATTTCCAATATCCATGTTTATACTTGGGAAAATAACTACTGAAATTCGGTGTTTTCATACTTTACTGTTTATTCGGATTCTCGTACAGGGTTGTTGTGTACTAAGGGATGTTTTTTTTTTTTCTTTCTGAAAATACAGTATCCAACAGTTTGGAATTTTCGGTCGGTCCTTCTTCGTAAAATATATATTGTGATGGAAAAAAAAAAAAAAAGTTTCATCCCTCAGGCGAATGGAATCGTAGGTAACTTTAAAACTTCTTGAAATTTTCATCCGTGACAGAAGATTTTGCGAAACAGTCGATTGGTAAAATTTGCTGGATGCTTGGAAATATATTGGCGCGAATGAGAAACCAGGTCAGCGTCGTATCCAAGCATGTTCGATTAATCGACCACTGGACTACTAGTATTGTTTTTACGATGGCCAATTATCCGGCTGACTGTTTTCCCGATTTTTCCCTTACAGCAATTTGATCCACGTAGCAAAGTTGTTTTTATCCTGTAATTTTTTTTTTTTTTTTTTTTTCGTCTTCGCCTGCTCAATAATGAAATATCCAGGAGTCACGGTGTCTTTCGTTTCGCTCGCTTTTCACGTGATACGACGGAGCGGGCAAAATTTGTCGAAACTTTCGGAAGGCATTAAATTGAAAATTTTAATTTAAGACGCGCGAAAGACGCCCTTTTGGATTTCGTTCGTAAACTTCGAACTTTCCATACAATTCAGTCCTGCTTGGCCGATCACGTGGTGGGTAATACTTTTTTTTTTTTTTTTTATTATCTAAATGGGGTAAACTTTCATATCGTCCCTGGACTTGTTTACTGCCTATATCTCAGGTTGTTTGTCATTTCATCCCTTCGTTTGATTTTTTATTTTTTCAAAAAAACCTGCGTTAATTACTCCCTAAGCTGAAATCAAGGTCGACCTGACGCCCCACGGGCTTCCCTGCTATCGAATCGAATTAAAATTAACCGTAAAACAATTATCTTCAAGACTAACTTTATTAAACACTTTCAAGGTAAGCAGCTTGGATAATTCTCTGGATTAGCATACGCTGTTGCTCTTAACCCTTTCGCACTACTACTTTTCTGTGAATCGATCGACCAAGCAGCTTCGACGTATCGTTTTTCGATTCGTGAAAATTGTAAAATGAAAATATGCAAAAATGGAGGAAGAAGTAATTTTGAAAATCTAAGCAAAATTTTCATACGAACTTGGATTTGGCTGCCCTTCAGCCAAAAAATTTCTTATGTAACCGTCTGGCGCCGACCTTGTCAGGCCTCTATTGACCCATTGGGATTTTCCATACAGACCCTGGACATGGGAAAGAAAATTTTTACCAGAGTAAAAGACCCGCTGTGCCTAAAAAAAAATATTTCAAAAAATAAAATACCCAAAAATTGCATCAAATATTTATTTCTACACTTGTTTTCGGTATTTAATTTAAAAAATATGAAAATATCCCAAAAAACACTCGAGTCCCGTTACGCAAATGATACGTACGTGAACAAAAATTCCTTATCGGGATGTAATCTTGGGTTATCGATAAGCGCTCTGAATCATTTATCAGGATCAAGATGCTGCAAGGATATTTCATTTAACACCAAGCATAGGCAACAGTCGTATTTTGTACGGTGCTGTAGAACTGTCCTGAGGAATTATCGATATCCCATATCACAGATTCGATTTCTGCGCATGCGCTAAATTCACGATGCCACCCCGCGTCGAAATTGATCCATGCAATTATGCAATTATGCAATTATGCACACGCACAGATTGTGCACTTCCATGCAGAATAAAGTTCGACGTTCATTATCAGTGCTGGATAAACAATTTCAGGCTGGTTCGCAATCGGCCACAAAATTAATTATCTCTAACGAGCGAATGTCCTATCAATTTCTTTTTTTCCTCTCTTATCAATACCCCCTACGACACGAAATTACAGTGTCACTCGCCGATCGCCGATATGAATTCGTGGATTACCTAAAAAAAAAATTTCGGATCACCTCCCTTAACCTAAAAAGGGGTTATCGGATAACCCTGTTGGCAAGGGGATAACAGCTCGTTGCGTCATTGACTGATATTTTCCAGAAAGACTCATCCCGTGCGACTATCATTACAGACAGACGTAGGTATCGCGGCTGATGGCCATTTTCAAAGTGGGTTATACCCTCCGTAAAAGCAACGTTCCTTCTCCTTGGGTTCTCTGTCCTCGTTTGATTAAGTGGAAGGGTACAGATAAGAGGTTGCCATAACGTAAACGATGTAGATAGCTGGCTGTAGCGAAAAAAAATATCCACATTTTTCTGAAGAGCCGTGCAGCTTTGCTTTGATATAGGAGCGAATGAATAAATCGTAAAAGAGTGAGCGGTATGAGGGTAGGGGACGAAAGAGGGGGGGGGGGGGGGGAGTGGGAATTCTGCATATGGTTTTTT
>JASANN010000647.1:74972-124027 GCA_031762395.1 Calameuta pygmaea | reverse complement strand
TAAACAACTTGCACCAGAAGTGCTATAGTTTGTAGGACCTGCACCTGCTCCTGCTATTAGCACTTGTAGAAACCCACATAATTTAATATAAAAAAAAATAGATTACGCAAGAGTTTATTAATATCAAATATTACCACATTCGCATGGGGCCGTTTGACGACGTTTTAAAAACGATAACTTTCGCTCTTTTACGTAAAGTATTTTGAAATATACGCAGGTAGGTATTTGGTATGTGGGAACGTCTGATTGTAGAAATCGACGAAATTACGTTATCCGGAAACATAGCTGGTTTCATCTTAGTTTTTGAATTTTCGATTTTTTTCATCGTCTTTCTCAATTGCGACATTAGAATGAGGAATTAACGCAGAGATAGAGTGAACGAGTGATAAAATGTCTTGAGACAAAAAAAATATTTTTCAAGAAGCAATCGGGTCTTCTCCAATCAATTTTCTTTCCTTTTAACGACTGCACGCGGAATCAATTTGATTATTTTTTTCATTTTGAAAATGATCGAAATCATCATTAACCTGAGAAACGATTCCGGACGTCTTGCTGTTCTCTCGCGACTGAAGATTCAAAAGTCTTGAAATTATTAATGGAGTATCACGAGGAATTGCTCGAGATCAATAAACCTAGACAGTAATTTATTGAAATCAATAAATCTCTCTTGATCAATACCAGGAATAATCCAGCCTGAGTATGTCAGACTTGGACCGAGTGCTCATTGAGTAGCAAAGCCAAACGTCTGGATTAGGTTTAAGTAGATGGGATGAAGATAATTGAAAAAATAATGATCTCTCATAATGCTCAGACTTTTTCTTTGATCATCTTTCTCTGGTTACGTTTTTAAAAAGTATACGTTTCCCATATCTTTCTCTTTCACTCTTTCTCTCTCCTCGAGAGAGAAAGAGGGACAGGAGAGACAGTGTCCCCATTGATATACGAGTGTCACTCCCAAGTATCACAAAAAAAAAGTACCAAAGCTTTTCTTTGACGTCATTAATTAATCCCCCCCCCCCCCCTCCAAAAATGAAATCCGTTTTGACATATATATATACGTCAGTCAGTGGAAACTCGTGTCAAAAGGAACGATCGTAAGGTATCGGGTATAGATACTCTACGAGGCATGTCTATTCGTAATTTTGCAGATCATTCTGGTGCAGATAAGTTTTGGGTGGATGATCTGGATGAAGATGAGCCCGGGTGGTTCGAGATCCTTGTGAAGGAGCGAACCGTGAGGTATCCCGGTGAAGACTGTAGATAGTGAAAGTGAGTGAGGTGTGAAAAATGTGATCGTGAAGTTAGTGCAAAGACAAGAACAAAGAGAAGCTCTGGTCCAGGAGAAGAGAGCGAAGGACTATGGAGAGAAGGAGGGAGGCAAGGGAGACGAGGAGCAAGATGGGGTTGACCGTGTAGCAGATCGTCTAGAGAAGGGTCCTGGTGATGGAGTCGGGGAAAGTGGGTGGCGGGAGCCCCGGCTCGCACTCGCCGGCCCTGCCCGGCTACGGGGTCAGCGGGGATGGCAACATCGATTACATTATCAGTGATTACATGGAACGGCTTGGAACGCGGCTGAACATCCTCGAGACGGAGCTGAAGTATGCCTGGCGCGCATTGGATTTGCTCAGTCAGGAATATATTAAGATGTGGGAGAGGCTTGAGAAATTGGAAGGTTTGCTCTACGAGCAGCAAACGGTAATAAGCCAGTTGATTGAGTTTTACGCTGGTGGTGGCGGCGGCGGCGGTGGCGGTGGCGGTGGCGGTGGTTCTGCCGGTGGTCCAGGGGATGCTGCTGGTAACGTTAGGGAAGCTTTGATTGGTCAGCAGACGTCGGTCGGGGAACTGGACGCTATCGCCGAGAGTCTTGGAGCCGCAATAGGCGTCGAGGAAACCAGTGTTCTCAGGGAGAAACTCGCTCAGCAGGAATTGGCCAGGATGCATGGACTCACTCAGGACAGCTCGACGGCAGCTGCCGCCGTCACGGACATGCACAGAAACGTTCGAAATGTCGAGAGGGAGAGCACCCTTGAGACTCTTGAGGAAGAGGCTAACACGCCGGATGAAGCCTTTTACAGGAGCTTGAATAACGCCTATAGGGAAGACCTGATCTGCGGGGAAACGTCCAGGCCGACTTCGCAGTTGGGTATGATATGGGAAGAGGCCGAGGAGACTGAGGACGCTAATGGCAAGAAAGATGATTTGAGCTTCGAGAAAGCATCCTCAAAGGAGAAACTTGATGAGAATGAGGAGGACAGTATGGTTGAGGCTGATAAGGAGAAACGGGAGGAGGACGACGATGAGGATGAAGATCAGGGTGAAGTGTTCAGTGCTGCGGATTATAAGAGTTACCGTGGAAACACTCCTTGCATCAGCGAGCAAGACTTGGCGCAGTTGTCCAGATTGAGTTCTATCGATCAAGTGGCATTGGAGAAGCTTCACGAACTGGACAGGCTGACGTCGCAGCTCCAGCAGGACTCGCAGAATCTGATAGAGTTGCAATCGCGTCTAATGGAGTCGCCAAAGAGACAGTATACATCCGAGGCTGAAGCGAAGTTGGCCGAAGAGGCGACCAGCATCGATGAGCAACTGAGAAAGATCTATGCGGAGACCGACGTGGACAGTTGGACATATTCAAAGAGTCCTAGTTCGACGGGTAGGTCCGTTTCAAGAGTGAGTACTGATAGTGGATTGGCGACGGACGGTGACTTTACCACAAGATCGATTTCTCCTAGATTAACATTAGGAACCAGAGCGAGTCTGGATTCTCATTCTGCGACGACCTATACGCCACCACGACTGGGGTACACTTCGGCTCTGTTGGAGAAGAGTCCCGAGCAGGTTATACAGCTTCCGATCGACGTGGGTAACTTCGCCAAGGGTTACGCAGAGAACAAGGAATTGACCGACCTCATGGCTGAAAGTTTTGCCGCGGTGACTTGCGCCTCGCCGACCATTTACAATGTGACTACGGAAAAGATTTCTTCGCCGACCTTGTCAGCCGGTAGCGTCCAGAGTGTGCACAGTGTGCACAGCGTTCAGAGCCTTAGGACACGACAGGATGGATACCTGGGTAGCGCAGCAAGGTTGAATTTGGATTTCGCTGAGAGCAGGACCCCCCCAAGTCCGTCTCCGAGTTCGCCACCGCCACCAGCTCCTCAGGACACGGGAGATAGTTTCCTGATGCCGAGCGCCGATCAGCGTGAACTACCTGAAAGTAAACGCTCCCAGAGTCCTGGATTCCTCAGAAACGCCGAGAAGCTGCTGGAGCAGGGTAGACTAAGTCCGAGGACGCCGCACTCGCCAAAATCATCCCCACGTATCTCACCGAAGCACACGAGCAAAGGCGCCGCTATCGTCGCCGCCAAGTCTGACTCAGGTCTGTCCTCCATGAGCGGCTGGAGTAGCCTAGACAAGTCTCCAGGCTCGCCGAAAAGTTCGATCAGCAAATTGCTCACTTCCTACTCGGTGGATCATACCCGCACCGCTCTAGCACCCACGACCCAGACACTGATATCGGCCAGTCCGATACCACCCTTACCAGAGACTGCGACAGCCCTTACTCAGGAACCACTTTACGACACTCCAGAAGGTAGGGATGCCTTCGCTACCTCCGCTATGGCGACGACGCATTCTTTCGCCGCCAGTGGGAATCATCTACCCGGTGCAGTGCTCGTGAAGTCGCCACCTACCAAGGACGAGTTCGGCTTCGTTCCACCTCCGGCACCCAGTGTTTCGTCCTCTTCCAGTCCAAAGAAAAGAGGACGACAGCAGAGCCTTCAGCAAGGACTGTCCCACACCTACGATAGCGTACCCCCTGGAACCGTAGACTTCTCTTATCGCCCTGAGCAACCAGCTATATACTCTGTTGCTGGTAGCAATCGGCAACAAGCTGTCACGTGTATCTATACCAGCGTAACAGGCTCTTACGGATGGCGTGCCAGCTACACGGGATACATGCCTGAGTCCATGGAGCCGTATTCGGGCTATCAGGATAATTATGGCCTACAGTACCCAGAACCACATGGGAAGAAAGGGTCCAGGAGCTACGGAGAAGGAATGTCGAATCACGAAGGTTACAAAACGGCCATGTATCGCACGATGTTTCCTACCGGTAACATTACCGATGCTCTCTCGTATTATCCCACGAGTGCTAATCTCCCACGAACGGAAACCAATGAGAGTTCCTGGCTGAACTCGATGGAAGGTCAAATACCCCATGACTCGACGTCCTCGAGTATACGATCCTTGACCTCTGACGGAAGTTACGCCCAGAGTCCTTACACGGACAGAAGATATCCACAGCCGCCCTCCTATCAAGCTCAGCAGTACCATACTTATGCCAATCAGTATCCCCAAGGCTATCAGCAGTCTTATCAGCCCTACAGTCAGAGACTTACTCATTCGGAGAGTGCGCAATTGGCTGATGGTTATCAGAGACAGTGGCAGCGCGAACATCAGTACATTCAGGATCAGGAGGGCGGTAAAGTTCAAAGTGACCAGACACAACATCAGCAGGGAGAGTATTACGACACTTCCGGTGTTATCGTGTCCCAGTCAGGGTACATCAGCATCGCTGCTGACATCAAGGACCACGAAGAAAATAAAATGACTAAGAAGGTCAGGCGAGGTGCGTCCTTGAAGAATGCTATGAATTCCATGAGCAACTGGCTTCCTGATCTTCATCTGAGTAAACGGCATCGAAGTCAATCGTTGCCAGGTGGAGTGCGAAGGGAGGACCTGGACACCTCGCAGGAGCAACAGAGGTCGCAAGAGCCACGAGGTCGAGGACGAGGACAGGCCCCTCGTAAGAAGAAGAAGCATACTTTGGTTTCGACTGTTTCTGGAATTTTGCAGAAAGCCAAACGCAGGAGCCACCAGTCCCAGTCGCTCTCTGATCCTGAGCAATCAGAAACGGAATGGAGTAGTGGGAGGCAGAGCGGACTCTCCGAAGACGAGGATAGCGTTATGTCTGATGCCAATCAAGAGCCTCCGTTCTTTGCCAAAGTCAAAACGAGTACCAAGCGAAAGGGTCAGCAAGCGGGTCCGATGTTACAGCAACAGCAGCAGCAACAGCAACAGCAGCAGCAGCAACAACAGCAACAACAACAAAATCAGGCTCAACAGCAGCAACAGCTACAGCAGCAACAGCAGATGCAGCAACAGCAGCAACAGCAGCAGCAGCAGCAGCAGCAAATGGAACTCATTCAGCAACAGAAAAATTTCATGCAACAACAGCAACAGCAAGAATACAAAGAGTTCCTTCAGAAGCAACAACAGACTCTTCAACAGCAACAGCAAACACTGCAACAACAAATACAGCAGCACCAAGAACAGTTGCAGCAGCAAGTCGCGCAGGACGTTACCAAGGAACGAAAGCTTGACGGAAGCGAACAAGAATTTTCAGACTGCGTTCCTGCGACCGAAGAGGAAGCTTCCGGAAAAAGTACTGGCTCGGGATCCGGTGGCTCGTCAATCTTTGCCACCGTTGGCGACATCAAGAGATCGGCTGGAAGTTCCGACGAGGCTCCCAACGAGAAGGCTCCGAAACTTCCGCCGGTGACGTTGATGGGCGGTGCCAGTATGGAGTTTGCCGTTTCCCGAGCTCTGGGAAAATATCGTCAACGTCAATCGTCCACTGTGACAGATGAACAAGCAGCCAACGAGGAGTCCACCGTCGACAGGAAGTCTGACGACGGTGGGATAAGTGGCGCACCTTCGCAGGAAGCCGCCTACGAATATCCGGAAGACGCTGTCTCGGAGAAAAGTGAGAAATCTGGTAGCGCCAAGTTACCAGAACTGGTGACTAGTATCTCGGAGGAGGCTCCGCCATCGGAAGGAAGTCCATCCGCCTCGAGTCTCCGAGGTCATGGGCCAGGTAGCAGGTTCTTACCAAGACATCAGCAGTCCCTGGAGATTCCTTGGGGTGGTCGGGGGGATCCGGACGAGGACAATCGCAGTACTCATTCATACAGAAGTACCTCGAGAGTTTCCTCCAGAAGACAAAGTACCGAAGACTCCATAGATTCCGAGGACGAATGGTACTGTTACGAGCTCAGGAAATTGGAGGAGCTGGAAAGGCAGTCCCAAATGGAAATTGAGATGGGTGACGTCCTGGTGGAGGAGCCTGAGGAGACTGAACCTTACGAACCAGACGAGGACGTCAAGGAACGCATGTCCTTTGTGTTAAGGGAACTTCGGCTCAAGGCCAAGCCGAGGGACGAGGTCGTCGAGAAGGAGATAAATAAAGGAACCAGGATCAATGGCACGGTCAAGGACACCAGAGGAGGCCGTGAAGTATTCCGTGATGAGAAACCAATACCAAAACGGAAAACAGCCGAGAGCGTGGAGACAGTTTTCGCGAGAGTGACTGACTATCACACCTGGGCCCACGAGGAAGAAGCAAGAAAGGAGGAAAGACTTCCAGACCCTATGGAGGAAGGTTCCTCGGGGGAGACTTCAGGTCCAGACAGTCCAAGACAGTCAATGGACGAAGACGAAGGTGAGGAGGAGGAAGAGGAGCTGGCCAACGAGGAGCATTCACGAAGAAGCTCGAGCGGCTCGACCTTGAGGCAGGATCGCATGCCTCCTGGCTCGGATTCACTTTCTCGCGAAGGTAGCGTAAGTGTAGCAGCTAGCGAAGTCTCAGTGAGCATCCCAGGTGGCTGGGACTCTGAAAGCACTGTAATTGAAGGAGAACGCGAAGGGGCGGAAAGCGCTGAGACCGGAACCGCAGCGACTCTAGGCCTACCGAAGATCAAAATAGACTCCTCCTCGTGCGGTAGCTCGGACGCTACCCTGAAGGAGGGTCAGGTCAGTCCGGGACCATCAGGATCGAAATGGAAGCTTCTGAAAGCTTTGAAGGAACGGAAGGCCGAGGAAAAACTGAAGGAGGTTGAAGAGGCCAAGGACGCCACGATCACCCAGGGACCTACGGCAGTGAGTATCATGATCAAGTGAGGACGCGAAAACCTTGGTAGAGTCTGTTCGAGGTTTGGTTGGGCCAATATTTAAGTGATATCATACCTAACCCATCTTACAACCTTACGCCCTTTCATCGTACCTAACCCCTCGTCCCTAACCTTTCTTATCTATTTCTTTCATTACCCAACATTTCACTCCTCGTCGTCCTTATTACCCATGAACCCAGCTCCGACCTCACATGGGACCTTCGCAATCCCGGCCTACGTCACTTACCTGACTTAAATCAACTAAGCCCTGCCAATGTGAGAAGAGCCCCGAACGCAACCCTGACCAAGATTCACGCAGAAGATGAAAATGAGGCCCAGCTTCGATCGAACGTATTGTCTACCAGGAATCAAGGTTTTACATAGTATGGATCCACAGAGTCAATAAAGGGTCACCGTCTTAAGCCGTTGCGGAATCCTCGGATGGCCTAAAACCCGACTATATATAACGTATACGCATAAAGGGGTTAAGAATGATACTAGTCAATTTAAGTAAAAACCAGAAACGCTTGGCTAAGCAATATTTGTAAGAGCCTCAAATCGACACGTCGGTCTAATGCGAAAACAGTCGATCCACACAGCACACACACACACACTAGACGGACACCGAGATACGTTCTAAGTTCTATATAAATAGGTAACGCGGAACCGGTAGACGGTGCTTTATGCCACACGTATATGCTTTAAGGTAGTTTAGAAAGGGCCGATGCCTGCGCGGTCGATCATTCAGCCTCGTAAAGACGCCAGGCTTCTTCCTGGAAAGCCCTTTCACCTAATGCCGAAATTAATTGAAGCCGACAGTGACGGCGGCCCAGCCGCAAGTACCGCTAGGAATTAAGTAAGCTCGCCGCGCAATGAACACCGACCCTAAGGCTTTCACCATACAGTTTAAACCCATCTGACTACTTATTCCTGAAGTATCGGGTCAAGAGCCAGGGCGAAGGACTCCATTACTTTTAGTGATTTAGATCGTAGCCATTCGTTTGGATCGGGATTCCTAGCAAGGGTTCCTAATCGTCTGGCAGGGACGTCCGTAGGACGTCGGGACGAACACGTGACTCTAGCATAACACGTCGGAGTCGTACAGGCGTCGTACCGTTACTTGTGCACATCGAATTACTTGCGAAACCAACCCCCGCTGACCTTTGAACTTTGAACTGATTGCTCGAACCCTACGTACCCAAAGGTCAGAATTTCCTTATGGACACAAATTTACAAAGATATCGATACGTCTGGTGTATCTAGAATGCATATTATGTGATCATAACCATCAGGTACAAATAAAAAGGGCGTCGCGACGCAATGGTGCAACCATTAAGCCAGTAAGATTTATAGACGTCTACGTTAATGAGAGAGGTCTTTAATCATAATTAATTTCGTGTTCGGCCATTTTCTATGACTTTAAACTTCGCCACTCAGTATTACGTGGACAATACTAATTTTTCATGTTTTTCAATTTTTCTTATTCTCTTTGTTTTCTTTTTATGCTTGTTACATGGGGCCGACCAATGATAATAATGATAATGATAATAATAATAATAATGGTACCGTAACTCCTTTGTATTCCTTCAAGGTACCGGAATACAGGTTCTTCCCTCGGGCTAATCTTTTTATTTTTTATTTTTATTTTTATTTTTTTTTTCTTATATTTTCCGAAAACAAAAAATAGTAGGAATCTACACTTCCGTGGTAATGCGATCATTCGCGAGAACAGAATCTTTTGCGTATTTAAGGATTACTGTCTTGTATCTGTACACGATATTGCGCAAGAGTCACATCGGATCAGTTTGAAATGCATATTTATGCGGCAGAAATATATAGGAGCTGTCAATTGTTACTTTTGGGCGTGTGCTTTTGAAACGGTTTATATAGGTCGTGAAAAAAAAAAAAAAACGTCAAGCTTTTCAGTATACCGTGTAATCGCGATTAGACGAGGCCGATTATTTGTCGTGCGTAATGATTAATCGATGTTTAGGAATATTAATCTAGAAGCGTAATTCGTTAGATGAAGAGCCGTGGAAACGCGGGAAATTCAAATATCTTTTGGTTAACCCGGTGGTGGCCATAAAGATGAGAAAAAGTGAATCGAGACGATCTTTAACGGTTGAAGCGACGTTCTTGTCGAGATGAATCCTTTTTGTCGCTATATATATATATGTATATATATATATATAGCGAAGCAACAAAATGGAGGATCTGTCAATAGGGAGACTCACGGATTTCAATATATAAATTTTCATATTTTCCTTCCTCCTCTAACGCCATTCCGCTCCGAGCGTCGTATTTTACTACAATCTTCACTTTTCGCTCCCGATCGTTCATCGATTGTTGCGTTTTCTTCATTTTACATTTTTCAACGTCTTTCAGCCAGATTCACCGGCAGGTCGCGTCGTCGACATATCGAATAGAATCGAACGTTTCAAAAAATCATTTTCCTTTCACGCGAGTGGCAGTGGTGACACGATTTCGAAATATTCGATAGGGCAATTAAGATTTGAATTTTTCTGAGTAAAAAGAAAGCAGAGATATTTTTGAAAATTGAAAAATTATTCTAAACATTTTTTTTTAATCACAATCTACAGCCTCATCAGTCTTATGGACGTTTCAATTGATTATTAATTAATTTCTCCTCCAACCATCCTGTCTTTCTGAACGCACGTGACGTCAAAATTATTACCCATATTCGCCCAATTATAATTCACCAGCTACACAAGACTGAAAGAGGTTAAGCATAAATGAACCAGATACACGTCACCGTTCGGGAATAACTATACCCTTAACTATCTCTAATCTCTGACCTCCGACCTGCAGAGAACAGTTGAACCGCGTTCCGTCGTTTTCCGGCATCTTAATGAACGCCGTATTAATTAACGAGTGGTTCGAGCCACGAATTTTCACGACCATCACATACAATTTTATTTTAGCACGTTACGCAACCTCTGAAAACCAGCCCTAAACTTTCGCCAGATGCCGGCAATAATCAGCATAATAATTACCCGCTTGTGTACAGTCGCATTAAAAATTCATAGTATGACGTAATTTTGCTCTTTGTTCAAATTTTTCTTACAACCCCTAATCGACTGTACAGGGAAAATTTCGAGTAAGAACTTAACCTCAATTAGCTTATGGCTTGCGAATAAAAATATTGGCGTCTCGATATACATGAGAAATCCGTGAGCTCCCATAAATAAATTAGCTTCGCCATTCGTCTTAAATGGAAATACGGCCAGTGAGATTTTCGATACGAGTAGGCAGAGACAGACGTGTAATAAGTAGTCGTACCGAAAGGCGGAACGAAGGAGACTAAGAACCGAAGAGATAAAGCGAGATAGAGGGAATAGGGGAGAAAAGGGCCGAAGAAGGAAAACACGAGACCAATGACTATTTCTCACTTTTATACGAACCAGCTTCTCGCACACCTAATATATATATATATATATGAATAACAATCTGTGCACACCAAGCTACGTAAGAAATACACTTTTCGATTAATAATAATAACGACGCACACGTTTATGCAACAAGAGACGCAACTGATGTACCGGAATTAGGAATACGGATTTTCGGTTTCTCGTACCACGGAGAAAAAAATGTATAGTTGCCATTGCTGGAGCAACGGTTGATATTTCAAAATGAAAAAATGTCTAGCGGCAACGAGGACTCTGATGAGATTGACAGAATAAATTTGGGACGCTTATAATGACAATGGTAAAATTTTTTGAAAATACTACAATTTTTTTATGTCCAATATTTATCCGTTGCTCTGGTAATTGTTTTTCTGTCCGTGATCTACGTTGGTTATATAACGTCTTGAAATTTTTTTTATCTAGACCATCGCTAATGGATTTTTTTTTTTCATTTTCACTGCGGACGAAATCGTAGTTTTTTTTTTCCCCGTTTCACACACGCACACGTATGATTCGTGTGTACAACACGTACCTATGCGTTAGATTCAGTGTCAATTAATATATATAGGAATAATACATAATTGAATGGGCAGAGTCCCTGTTCGAGGCTAGGATTATGTATCTCGCGGCACTTTTTGATTGATTTGAAGACTTTTCGAGGGTAATTAAAAAAATAACGATTGTTCTCTTTTTCACCCACGCGTCCGTCTCGCCAGGTAGATTGAAACGTTATTTTTTAATGGAATTTGTAAATTTTTGTATTTTTAATCAAAAAGAATTTCGATGGAGGACTGCCTGCTTTAACGATTTCACGGCTTTGGATTTCTTGGGGCTTCTTTTGGAATGTGTGACGTAAAGATGAGGGGGGTGGGGGGGTAGAGGGAGGGTTTTCAGACGGAAGGATAAGACGGGGGATAAAGCCTGACACTCATAAAAGCAACAGACGCTCCCGCATCGAGTCGTAAAGGCGGACGCAGAATTTACCTTGGATTTAAATTCAAAATTCAATCCCATTTCGTTCCTACGTGAAAAGTTTGAGTCTTTAGTTACGTCGAGGGGTTCTTGTGTACTGTTATTTCAAAAGTTACTGGTCACGTATATACCGGGTAATTGATTGAGTCTGGATATAATTTTCTTTGGATTTATTGGAAACTTTGTTTTTAATCAATGTCGATTACTTCGAATCACTTTGGAGATTTATCCTTTGAAAATTATTCCTAAGGGAAAAAGCCGTACTGGATTGATCCGATGAAACGATAATCAAGGTAAAAACAAAAAAAAATTGATAAAATATCGCACCTCTTATTATTAACGAAATAAAAATTCGAAATCCGCGACCGAGTGAATCTCTTGAGAAATTTGAGAATTCTACGAGTAAAAAAAAATTGGCCGAGAAGATCAAAGAGAAAGAGGTAAAAAAATTGCATCGAGTTTCTTTACCCGAAGAGAGAGTGAAGCGTGGGAAAAGATTAGTTAAAAATTTTAATTATTGGCTCAAAAGTTCGAACATCGCAAAAAGTCCACAGTTGATCCTGAATTAATATGAGGGTTAATTAAAATTCATATGAAACCCCTGATAACCCCTCTAAGGTGTTCCTTATGAAGCCTTATCAAAGTAATATATATAATCTGATATACTTGATCC
The DNA here is from genome assembly GCA_031762395.1 of Calameuta pygmaea. Classification (NCBI taxonomy): domain Eukaryota; kingdom Metazoa; phylum Arthropoda; class Insecta; order Hymenoptera; family Cephidae; genus Calameuta; species Calameuta pygmaea. Next base: position 112,010 of record JASANN010000647.1, on the reverse strand, counting down.
CTAATTTGAATTAGAAAAAAAATAACGAGACGATTCTAACCGTCTTTGGAGATTTTGTAAATAAATTTGAAATGAAAAAATGTCGACGCGAATAAGTAATTTAAAAAAATTTTCCAAAAAATAATATGCCCGGAACTTATTTCAGACGATGAAGGAGACCGATTGAAAATAACGAAGGATTCAAAATTAATTATTCTCTTTCATAGAATGCGAAGCTCCAAAGTTACGGTGATGTAATAACCGGAACGGGAACTGGTCGAGATGAGGCGGGATTTTCAAATTTCACGTGGATTCGCGACTGCGAGGGTGAAGAGGAGGACACGTGAGACGCGTGGGGGGGGGGGGGGATTATTTGAGAAAGGTAGGATTAGGGTTTGGATGCTGCGTGGATTTACAGGCGCTACACCGTAATAACACGCACACTGTTGTCATTACATATACGGCTCAACATATCATCCGCAGACATTGGGAACGTTGGAATACGAACCAACAGTCAGAATATTCGCAATTCCCAATTCGATATCACGCACCACTTATACACACGTAGTAAATACGCAAATCGGCTACTTTTTCGTATAATCCATAAAGATAACACGGTTCATTAAAAAAAAAAAAAAGACCTGCGAAATTGTCATGGTAAACGCGTGCGCTTGTCCGAGCTTATAAAAAAAAAAATGAAATTTTTAAAATTTCAACAAAAAATATTATTTATATTATACGATATCCCTCAAGGAAATAAATAATAAAAATTATTTAATCAAACAATTCGTCAAATTGTTCTCAAGTGTAAAACACATTTTAATCAACAGGGACGTAACTTCTAATCGATTCGAGTCTACGATCAGTATATACATATACTGTAGTCCTACAATCAGTACGTATGCATATATGTAGCTCGATAGACTCGACAGGACAAGTAGACGTGTTTGCTTATGCGCGACTAACATTCGGTTCATAGGTCATCCATATTGAACGTGCAGTATAGGTAAACTAAGTGCACGTTAAATGTTATATCATAGAAAAGATCCACCGTCGAGAATTCTTCTTCGTGGCAGAAAATGCTACTTTTTCAAATTTGAGTAATTTTGCATTTTTAATTCGTGGGTGGGAAGGGTGGGGGGAGGGGGGAATTAGTGACGTGTGGATATAGATGATACATAGTATATGCATGTCTGGTACTATATGCATTTCGTATTTGTTTATCCAATATACTACAGTAGATACGACGCACGTTCCATGTGACAGCGTCATACTAATATCCACAATGGGTGTTCGAAATGTTAATAAATAATTGGCGCTTTGTGATTTACGATTTTTCATGACGTTCAGGCGCCATATTTTTCTGTCAGACTGTTGCTTCTTTATCGACTTTTTTTTCGCTATTGTACCTATATTCAGGTTGTGATAAATGATGATAAGCCTTGTAAATTTAACATATCTGACTCGGGACGAATGTCTTAATTATTTTAACGAACGCAGATAATTTTTTTTTTTTTTTAAATTAATGAGGAAGAATTTTTTTTTTTAAATTGCTACGAAAACGAAGTCTCGACGCTGCGGATCCCTTATCACTCTTCCATATCATTATCGTCATCTTGTCTCATTAAATGTCATATCATTAACGAAATCATCGATCGATGTAGAACAGCGAAGATTATTAAGGCTTTCGATATAGAGTTTAGAAGAAAAAAATTAAAAAAAAAAAGGATTAAGCTAGTATTCACGTAAACGGTAGTCTCGTTATTAAGGACCTAATAGATAATTGGATAAATGATGTTTCGTTGTCATGTATCGCTTATGAAATGTAGTCGCAAAGCGATGCTGTACCACCTGTATACCTATAGATATATTAAGTTACTCCTCCCTGCCTTCGAAAACGTCTTGGTTGATGCTACACGCGATTGGACAAAAAATCTGGAAATTGTCAAATTCCAAAAAAAGTACAAAAAATCGATCGATTATCTAGAATTCAAAATTTTGAATAATCAGACAGCACGTTCGCGTCGATGATTCAAATGAAAAATTCCCGCGTTACAAAACTTATGTGACATAAAAAATCCTTCGTGATCTTGGCTAATTAATGTACGCCCGACTGATCAATTCGATACTTGGAAATGCACCTTTAAGGAAATATAAAAAAAAAAAAAAGTAAAAGAATGTCACTGGAAAAGTTCAAGAATCAGGGCATCCGATGTTCTCGTCGTTCGATATATCAAGTGGCTTTTGTACCTGTTTACGGAACAATGTAATGGAAATGAATAGGAAAAAAAAAGAAAAAAGAAAAATGTGAGAAAAAAGAGGAATTCAAAATTCCCACTTTCCGTTTACCGAGAGAGACGTTTTCGAAAGGGCCCACTCAGTGGTTAAGGCAAATACACATAGGAACCGATAAAAGCATCACTCCAGCGTTGAGCTTCGAGCAGGAATAACCCTTCCGCAAGACTGTTTAACAGAGAAACAAAGAAAAAAAAAAAAGAGAGATACCTACCCGTGGGTCTGACTCTAATACTTGTTACGCTATCTATAAGTTTATATTATATTATTATATAACTCTATCGTATCAGATTACGAGTATTATACATATTATATTTATACGGGCTGTTATACACTCTCGCAACCACTTCACGAGAGAGGGCAGACGAGCCAAATCGCCTAGAAGCCACAAGGGGAAGCCGACGCCTGACGTAAAGGGGAGTGGGGGGGGGGGGGGGGCGTCCATGCGACGTCGTAAAAAAACGGAAGAGAAATGTTGAGCGCGCAGTGACGAAAGGACCAAGTGAAAAGCGTCAATTGATAAGCAGACGTGAAACGTCCATGTTCGTGTCAGCGATAGAAATGGCGGCGGAGAGAAAGTCAGAAAGACTAATTTGCCGTTCGGCCACCAGATGGCGCCACGGTAAACAAATTTTATTCCGAGAACGAACTAGAAAAGGCATAAGCGGAGTCTGACGCGCGGACACGTATTTATCTAAGGTAAAACGATACAGCTACGATATTACGACTAATAAGTGTAAGTTGCTGTATCACGAGTCATTTTAATCGGACCGATGATAGCAAAGACGAATAAGTGTCTGAGAAGTTTGAAGAGAGAGTGGAACGAAAATAAGGTCGAATGTCCTTCTAGCGATGTAACTAGGGACGTTTCGAGCAGGATACGTCAATAAATCGGAACTTTGTGAAGTGACGTTAACGACTTTCTTCTTCCCAGGACGAAATAAGTCGACCAAAGCGATGCCGTCGCCCGGACACTCGTTTCTGTTTCATGCTAATACTATTCGATCGAGGCAAAACATTGTGCGTGTGCGGCCGTGAAATCTGGGTAATGTCTCGGTTAGAAAATTGTCAAAATTTCGAAAGCGCTTTTTGAGGCAAAATTGAGTACAATTTTTTGGAAAATTTTCAAAATTTTCTTATACGGAATATTCTTTTGATTGCCTTTTTTTTTAATGTAATATTTCACTATTATGCTATCGGGCTTTCGCGGCTGCGCACTTTCTTAAGACTGTACATCGTTGTTTGGACACGAGCTGTTTTTTTTTTTTTTTTTTTCATTTTTGTTCATTGTTACTAGCTTATTTTTAATAAACTTGTTTTTTTGTTTGTTAGAATCCCAGCGGCGCTGGTGGCGAATCTGGAGGACGAGCCAATGGGTGAGTTGACACTTCTTTACGTTCATATTCGTTTGTTCGTTTCGTATGGTGAAAGTTGGTAAAAAGTGTGAATAAAGACGTATCGGTGCGTTATCAATGCGCGCGTTATCAAAACTGGACTCTTTTGTATGGTATACAAATGTTCGAGTCCAAAGGTGCGTATTCATTGAGCGACCAAAAAGTGGAGAATGTAATCATTTTGTTAGTGTGTACACGTAAACGATAGCGAAAGATATCCGATTGGTTTATCTTTGATAAGGTAATCCAATGAACTTTTGACAATGAAGTTCTTTGACAAGCAGAATTCAATTAAGTTTCGTGCAAACGTTCGAAAATAAATACCACTGTCGACAGCAGACAATAAATTGAATTTTATTAAAACTACTAACAAACATTCAGCCGAGTTCATTCGCTACTCTTCGTCTTTCATTTGTTCGCTAAGTGAATACGCGCCTTTATACCGTACACTTTGATTTGATATTGTCGCAAGAAGATTTCTAGATACAAAAATTATTTATTTCTATTAGAACGATAAAGAAACAATCTCTTGAGATATAATTGATCAACTTTCTAATTATGAATCTAGAAATTTGATTATATATTATTTAATAAATTTTTTCGATATAAATTTCATTGCACGTTTCGTACGAAACTACGTGTCAACCCTTTTCTGTTAGGGAAAAAAAATTTCTATTCTGAACCTCCAAGGACTTAGTTTCTAATTTAATGAGAAAATCGAAATTGCTGTTTTTATTTTCGATCAAAAGATATCGTCAGACTGGTAGAAATTTGTTTTTTTTTTCTTTCCAAAAAACCTCAAGAAATAAAGCCCTGTCTCCTCCTATCTTGTGTGTTTCTGTATACACGTATAGCAGTGTTCTCTGGTAAAATTGATTTTTCCGTCATTCCGCAACGTCACGTGCTCGCCTTCACGTTTTTAGTAGATGAAACGAATACCGAGAAACTGACAGAACGCTATGATGAAGAAAACACAGCATCTGTCTTGGTCCTTAGAACGTGAAATAAAACGCGAAGAAAATAACAATTTTCGCTATTTTCGTACATAAATCGAACACTCAGAAGCTCCCTCCTGGCTCTGCGGAAAAATCATGTACTAAAAGAGCGGAAAGGTTCCCTAGGGTTTGGTAGGATTGCTCTTGACGTGGAGTAGCGCGTAGGAACGAAGTACCGTTTTGGAGGCGATTAAGATGAAGGTCCTGTCACAGAGGATGATAACCGACCTAGTTCCCATGGTAATCTCCTCTCTCCACGGAGCGATAAACGACGAATCGTCACGAAGATTAAGGTTAGTTTTCAGGTGACTTACCGTGTAGTCGTCTTGAAGATTAATTGGGAGAGAAATTATGTTAAAAAAAAAATTAAAACAATCTTGAGTCATTGAGGGTGTAAACAACAAAAAAAAAAATAAAAAAGCCGACAGATATTAGTACAGCCAAGTACATACTCTCGGAGAAGGTACTTGGATCGTGGTAGCTCCTCAAGATGCGAGTACACTCGAGAAATGAATAAGGGTGGGTTGCGAAAGGGGGTTCGGTTGCCGGAGGAAAAGTAATCGATCCATATACGTAAAGTCTGAGAATGAAAAATAAAATCGGAATCTTGTCATTCCGCGAGGGGTGAGTTTCGACTTAAAAGCTCGGCGAGTTCGGTAAACAAACGGGCGAATCGAGTCTACATAGGGGTGGCTCGAGGGTGCCAATCGAAATTCACGATAAGGGTCCTAGGGCGACTCGGCTAGAGGGTTCACTTGCGAAGGGTGGCTCAGGGTGGCTAAAGATGGCCGAGGGTGACTAACGGTGACCCAGGGGTGGTCGCACGATAGGAAGACCTGGAGTGCCGAGGAAGTCTGGGGGTTGATGGGAATGGGTCACCGGAAGGAAATGGGGTGAAAGAGTGGGCCACTTCGAGTCAGTTCTGATATCTGCAACCATCTAGCACCATTAGCCGCGTATATTTCGTCCCGACACGACACCAACCACCCCATGCGACTAATTGGACGTTGCTTTAACCGTTGGACGTTGCTTTAACCGTTTCTCAGACTGTCCCGTCTCGAACCTTGGGCTTTCCACCCTCGGAGCAAAGAGCCGGAGGATATTAGTACAGTGAAAAAAAAATTAGCCATGAACAATCTGATTTTTGATCGATAAAAAAAATGTCAAATTTCAATGGGGTGAAAAAGCTTTAAGGGTGTACCTAGAAACTATAGTTTCAGTGGCTTTCGTCATTACGAACGTTAACAGAGCTAATATATCGCTTGAATTGTATTGATTGTATTTAAAGACTGTAAGAGATCGTTTTTAAGCTGTGAAATGAATTTGAGAAATTTTGAAAAATTTTCTTTTTGAATTTACCATTTTTTGGGGGAAATTTTTATATTGTTACTCGAGAATCGAGACTGTTTAAATTGAACGGTGAGTTATCTCGTGTCTCTGTCGATTTCAACTTAACAGCCAAATTACATACGAGACGTGTCCACGTTGCTCGATGGATTAATTAACGATGGGTTAATTAAGTTCGTTTCGATTTCAGGCATCCCGGCGACAATCCCTTCTACAGCAACATCGACAGCATGCCGGATATTCGGCCACGTCGCAAGTCTATACCCTTGGTCTCCGAGCTGGTAGGTACATGATTACCTGTTATCACCTATATTATCCGTCATCCATTTACCTGGACCGTCTACGACATCCGGTTCATGGAATTAGCCACCCATCACGGTTTAACTTTTAAGGAGCAGCCACACCTAAGGTGTGGCGACTGTCTTATGCAGTAGCCATCGCAAAACAAAAGAATGTATATATGTGTGTATATGTGCATCTGTGTGTGCGCCGTCGTGAATGTATCCAAAATTCCAACAACAAAAAAAACCTGCTGAACCAATCAAAATTCAGATTCATAGGAAAAATTAATTTTCGGTTATAAAAATTAGATGAACGTTTTTTTTTTTTTAGATATCCGACACTTCCGGTTTACCCTTTTGGGAAATTTATTTATTTTTTTTTGCGACGGCAAATGCATAAGGTACGACCTCTTTGGTCGTCCGGTCGTGTCTTATGGCAAATTTCTTTGTACAGGATATTCATCCCCCGCCATGTTATCCTTATCCTCCTTTTCGTAATCCTGATCCTCCACGTATTCAAGGACCCTCGCCTACACTTTTTCGCGTGTCTCTCTTCTCGTTTTCTTATCGTGAAGCGTCGTTATACTTTTTGTCATTTTCATGTCTTACGTATCCGCCTTCGGAGTTAGTAGCGACGTACTGTGTCTGGTTTCTGTATACTATTGCAACGTTATTCATTTGGATTAATTAGAAACTGCTGTTGGGTTGATATGCTATCCTGACGAGAAGTTTAACAGGAGTTGGGTTTATGATGTCTACGTAAACCTGTTTTCCCTCGAGCTGATAATTGCGCAACTGTTTAAGTCGTTACGCTATTTTTCGATTACACCCGTTGTACGAATTTTTATAGGGAATTTTATTTCTCAAAATATGATACGTTGCTCCGGAATCTGTGGCAATATTTTTTTGAGCTCGAACGATCTTTGGAGGGAAATTATAATTTTATATATTTCAAGACTGTCTGTCGATTAATTAATTAATTCAAGAAAGGTCTTTCCTCTCGATTTTGAATTTACGTAATTGATCAATGTTTATTTTAAAAAAATTAAATTTTCTATAACGTACACGTGAAATAATTAAAAGATAAGGATACTTTTGGTGATAAAATATTTTCTCCCTTAATTTCACGCAGGTGCGTTCAAGCTCGATAACAAAAAAAATACTGAACACTTAGTCAGATTCTACTGATAACGCGTTTTTTGCGTTTCAGTGTCTTCTTTCTTTTCTCAGACCATTTTCATATTTTCGGGAAATTCTGAAAAATAAATAATACAAAAAAAAAATAGAATTACTCCTGGTAACAGGGACGATACAGCTTAACGAAGATAACCGAAAAATGTCTTCACAAAAGTTCTCGTTAGTGCACGAGAAGATTCAAGCTACTTCCGGAAGTACAGTCCTCGAAGGTAGTGGTCAAGTCGAAAATGTCCATTTGAAATTCGAATGCGACTAGCACTTGCTTTGTTTCTAATGAACACCCGTTGAATAATACATCCGACAGCGACGACGTAGCACAATAAAAAATTAAGCATAAGCTCGTTTACCTCGTTTATAGTAAAAAAAAAAAATTCGCACTTATTTAATTCTCGTATTCGATTTATACGAATTTAAATTCCTTTTTTTTTTACAATTCTCAACTCGTACGACAGATTTCTCATAAATCGCCAAATTATCCGGATAAAAGAAATTTCGTAAAATTATCAAATATCTTCCAGCACGAGTCACCCATTTTACTAGACACTTATTAGCCACGCGTGACTTGCACGAAGATTGAATGAAAATTCTTGCCGCAGTATCCGAGGACAATAGGTGCTGGATCCGCAGATAAGAAGAATAGATAAAGAAATGGACGAAGCTTATAGAAGGGATGAAAAAAAAGGGTTAAAGAATTGATAAAAAAAAAATTGCGTACTTCGTCGCTGTGGGTATCTTTTCTTGTTCGAGCTGAAGGAAGATTCTTCAAATAAACCTTTTGATCCAACTTGATCCATTCAGATTCCCAAGGCTCGATCCAATTCACTCGAAGCTACTGTTCTCGTCGAACTAGACGGAAAAAGTAGACGAAAATCGATGAATCAATTTATTTCGTTGCTGCAGAGGATATCTCGTGCCACCCTGTATAACCCTGCATCTCCAGCCGTTTATATTGGTCAGGATTTAAATTTTTGTTTCCCCTTTGTGTCTCCCTTGTTACGTCTAAATACCGAGCGATTCTCATGTAAAAAATCATCGAAGTGATCGATTCATAACTTTATTGATTTTTCTCGATATTTTCGAACAAAGGTGGGAGACAAGGTAATTTCCTTTTTTTTTTCTTTTTTTTTTGGTCGCCTGTATCAATGGGTTAAATGTTGCCCGGGTGTCACACGGGAGATGGGAGCGTCGATTCCAAGGAAAGCAAAAAAAAATCCTTGATCATATCTTTCCTGTATCCATCTAGTGATCCTTTGTGTGGTGATGCTGCAAGGATGAAAGAATTTTATATTGTCCTTTTAATCTCCCTTCTTTCCTCTCCCGACGCTCCCCTCTCTCTCTCTCTCTCTCTCTCTCTCTCTCTCTCTCTCTCTTCTCTCTGGCTCTTTCTAATTCTCTTGTTTCTTCTTCTAATCCCTGAATGTTCAGTGTCGACTGTTCGAAAATTTATATCTAATTGTTGTGTACCGTACCTTTATCCTGGAGCTTCCATATCGTCTCCTTGAGCGGTACTGTCGTTCCTTCCGAACTTAACCTTTAACCTCGTGATCGAAAAAAAATGATACTGCATATCCTAAAGTCTCCCTGGATCTGTTACAATTTTTATGTACGAGAGCGAACTTATCGAGTTAGTCCGACAGGAAGAAATTGAATTTTTCATGTCTTTACGAAGGGTGGGCGATGTCATTGGAATATCCGTGGGGAATATAAGATTGACGTAGGTTCAATATTCATGTCAAAAGAAATATAAATTTTGGAAAAAAAAAAAAATTTATTACAAATTTTCTGCCTTTCGCAAGATCTCCCTTGCTCCGTTCGATTGTCCTTACGGACAGTCGGACAGTCGATAATTGTCGCTCTCGGTGCGAGTCTTTCACTTTGTCTTCGTGCCTATGAAGAATAACCTCCAAATACGAAAGGAGCACAACTAACCGGCAGATAATGCTATTCTTTGTTTGTTCTCTGTGGCGCCCGTTGTTATATCTACCTGAACACCTGAACACCTGAACACCTGAAACCACTCACTGAACCTCTAAAAAAAAAAAAAAAAAAAAATCAAAAAATCTCAAAACTCTACCTACAGGTCTTGAAGGTACTAATTAAATGCCTCCTTACCAAAGTTAATTAAGCTTGCTCGAACGTCGCATGCTTTTTCACAGTTTTCAGATTTCTCTCTCTCTCTCTCTCTCTGTCTATTCACTGTTTATTTTCCTAGTTAGTTTTCCTTCTCTTATCTCTCTCTCTCTCTCTCTCTCTCTTTTTTACCAACTTCGCATCACTCTCGTTTCACTCCTTATCTCACGAATGCTGAATATTTTTGTAAGACTATCTAACGAACGGAACGTTAAGGGATCTGCTTTTATTGGGGTTTTTTCAATGAAATTTAATTTTGAAATTCAAATTATTATTATGGCTTGATAAGTCGAGAGTTTGGGCTTTTGTTAAAAAAAAAAAAAAAAAGAGAAAAAAATGTCTTTCGTTCTGTTTCATACGATAATTTCATAATCCAACAATCTGAAGGGCTTTGAAAATTCACTTACCAGCTGCAATTAGTTAATTTAAAATTCCCGCTCGTTTCTTTTTTTTTTGACTGCGCAGTCGCAGCCAACAACTTTTCTTTTAAATTATAGTTCCACCCATCGCTTGACTCACAACTTTCCTACGATTCGTTTACCCATAAACGCATTTATTTTCATTATATTTCACACTTCATAGTTTGAGTTGAACATTTTTTCACTATTCAATTTTCCCATTTCACGACCTACTTTTTTTTTTTCTTGCTTTAAACCTAAAGTTCAACGTATGGTTCTGAGCCTTTAACTCCCAATTGTTTGCCTGCCCGAAGGCAGCCACAAAAGAAAAGTTATATCTCCCTTGACTTTTTCTTTTGTCTTTTCTCTTTCTCACTCAGTCGATCTGTCTCTTTTTTCTCTCTCTCTGTCTCTTTTATTATCCCACCTTATACAAACACGCGCTCATTCGAACAATATGCGACTCGTCGAAATGCCAAAAAAAAAATTTCAAAATTTCACAATATACGTGATCCAGCACTGGTATCGAAATTTTCAAAAATTCCGATGAATCGCATATAATAAAAAAAATTGATATCGCTGCACGAAAGATGTAGTCTCACAAAAAAAAAATGCAAAGCATTTTTTTTCCCAGAATGCAACAGCCATAACTGCACACGTTATTGAACTCTGTCTATATGCATGGGATTCTTAGTACACAATTTCATTTCGTAGAAGCACCTATAGATGTCAGTAGCTGATTGTTGGATAATCGTAGTCCTGAATTATAATAAATAATCTCTAAGTATGGCATTTGACGAAGCACTTTGAACATTATCTATGGTGTATGCAGTTGCATGTTCGTAGTAATAGAAAAAATAAAAAAAAAAGTCAAAATTACACAAAATTACACATTCCTGCGTTTTCGCAAAATTGGCTTTCTCTTCGTACAAGAAAAATTATTTGCTAAACATCCTTATCTGTCTTATCTGATGCTCACTCTTTTTTTTTCCATTAAAAAGAAAGCCCCAGGTTGGTCAAAAAGAAAAAAGTAAATATTCAAAGGATTACATACTCGCGTGTATGTTAATCCCAGCCGGCTAACCGATTGGGGTGAAGGTGTCTTGTTGCGCAAGTATCGGATTCAACCAGAACGAGCGCAGAATCTTAATTAAAATCTTTACCGCAAATCCCAGCGACCATACAAGACACCATAGGCTAATTGGATTAGATTTTCCATATAGCCTATTCCCATTCTCTCTCTCTCTCTCTCTCTAACTCTCCCTCAGTTTTTTCATTTAGTTACGCCATTTTTTTTTTTTCTTTTTCTGTAACACAAACGTCGTACCTCTCAATTTATTTGTCTGATCTCCATTTTATTTTTAATAATTGAAGTAATCACTCGTATATTATTTTTATATTATTTTCTACGTAATTTATCTCGTAATTATGAAACAGTTCTAATTATCACAGCAAGATTGTTTAGATAAAGGATATTTCAAAATATCATCTTTCGCTTATCAAAATCCACTTAAGTCAAAGTTTACTTTTCATCGCTTCTACAACCTATCGAATTTCACTGTAACTCGTCACAGACGCATTGCTAGAGAAAATTCTTCGTAGTTCTCTGACAATCATGGAGCGAGTGTATCGATGATCGTATTCGAGTTTGATAAGAATTTAAAACTGCAACCCGAATCTATTGGCCAATCCTCGTTTACGTCGGTCTTCGCGATTGGTCGTTTGCCTTCGAGCGGGAATTTAACGAATTTGAATTTGGCGCCGAATATTTTCAACATCATCGTAATGGAACGCTCGCTCGCATGCTTTTCTTTACACGTTACAAGCATTGGTAAAAAAAATTTACTATACGCCTATAGAACATTGATAAGCTAGGCCTTATTTTGTTGATGCATATATTTGCTATAGCACTTGTATATATAATTCTAGAAAGTTCAGCTGGCACTGACAGCACTGTAAATACAAAAATGTTGTTATTCATAGCTTTTGTATTATGTGAATATTCAAAATTGTGAGAAACTTTCAGTTTTTAGTAGCAACTTCAACTATCACCAGTTCTTAGTCAAGAAAATCTAATTCTACTTTGTTTTCGTACACTTGATCTCTGTTCTTTTTATTATTCTCACGGACTTCCATCTCCTGCTGTTATTCTCTTTCAATTTCTCCTATCTTTAACTCAGTACGTAAAAAATGCTTATTAAATTTTCATAATTCTCTACAGACAATGGCAGCCACCAAAAGGAACGCTGGATTGACGTCCGCGGTGCCGCGAGCTACTTTGAACGACGAGGAATTGGTAAGAGACCCTTGCATTAATTATACGTTATAAAGTTTTTTTTTTCCAAAGTGCCAATATTTTCGATAAACTTTTTAAGGGATCGAAAAAAAAAAAAAAAATGCGGATTAATTGTTTATTATTTTCATTTTTTTTTTCAAGCTTTGCGATCGCTGATTCAAAAAAAGCAACGAATTTCACTGTATACCTATTCAAAAATAATCTAAGGGGGGGTAGCTCAATTATTTTGGAGGTCTGTTAAAAAAAAAAATAATTATCTGAAATTTCGACGTTTCCAAAATTATTCTTTAACTCAACGACAATCGCGCACGACCCTCTCGGATGAATTTTTCAAAATAACAACCAGTGTAACCCTTTCAACGTAACTGTTTAATTATCAGGATCGCTTGTGCACGCGTGATTAAGAATAAAATGCAAATGATAACACGCGACAATTCAGCACTAACCCGGGAATCATATCCCTGTAGATATAAACATTCAGTCCAGCATCGAAGAGATTAAGCATCGCGTACGAAGGCAGCCGAGCAAATTCGCGTTAACGATTACAGCCATTAGCCCAAAGCCACACGGACGCCGATAAACGAGACGATAAACTAAAAATGCCGGACGTACGGTAAAATAAAAGTGAATAAAAAAAAAATTACAAAATAATTGCACGGTTATAAAATAACTACTGATAACGAGATCGTACACTCGCGTAATCATAAAATACGATAACAAAATCAGAACCGGTGTCTCGCGACGTACGATCTTGTGAGAAAAATTTTTTTTTGGTCCAGCGAATACAAAAAAAATTGATACCACAATTCACTAACGTTCACGATCGAACGACGCCGCCTTAAAAACGAGACCTGATCCTACGCGTCGCCCATTGCGCACTGGCATAATCTCGTCAGACTCGTTTCCATTTCATTTTACGTTCGTGCCAGCTCTTGGCTGTCTTTATGCTTATTTCTCCTCCCGGTCTCATTTACCTTTTGACCCTCTGAATCCTTCATTCCGCGACAGACCGGAACAAATGAGCCTCCGTCTATGACGACTTCCGGACGTCGTCCTAGCGCAAGAACAATCTTTCGTCGTTGATCGTATTGATAATTCGCGAAGATAATACCCGAAGAGAGAAAAATTATCGTGTTATCAATAATCACGATAAGGAACGGTACAGTCACCAATGAAATAAATAAAATGACGATACGTATAATTCGAGAGAATTTTATTGTTAACGATAAAAAAAAAATTGTCGCTGAAAGCAACGACGGAATTGGATACTCGAGGATGGAGAGAATCGATATAAAAAATATATATATATATATAACCAGGGGATGTAACGAAGGTCGGATCAAAGATAACAATACAAGGTAATAACTGTCGCTCGAGAGTTTTACATGTAAATGCGGAGAAGTCACGTATAATAATGAATCTAATGCTGTGTTTCTACGGCAACTATGGTTCGCGTAGGGTTTCCAAATCACTTAATCCTTAAGTCCGATTCATAGTCACGCGACGAAACATCGCCTAATAGTCGGCCTTGTACTACATGGGGTTAATTTAACTTGGTACTTTTTTTTCATACGAACCGTGCTGCATTTTATCCTCATTTCCACGCTGTCTATTTTCTTTCACGTAAGTGTGCCACCCTCTCTGCAAGCAAACAAACAAACAAACAAACAAACAAGCAACCAATCAAGCAAGCAAGGTGTAGCAACTTAGAAAATCATCTTCTAGTCACTATAGGATCGATTAGGCAAGAAGTAGTCGAAATCACCGCATTTTGACTATACATGTGTATACATATGCTATATATATATATATATGTGTATAGTATAATACAAATTAAAAATTAGGAACGGTCCAAAGTTACTGATAAGGCTCTCTCCAGGATTTCATGAGGTCACGACACAAGTCTGACGTATCCCGAGAGTGTTGAATCTGATAAGGAGATCATCGAGATACGCCGGAAATTGAGATGAAATCTGAATCCTGGTACATTTAGCCGGTCCATGCTTCGTTGGCACTCGCGTAGAATTTTTTTTTTTTTTTCTAAAAATTAAGGAATCATATTGTGTCTGGGGCTTACGTGAATTGTGATAAGGATGCTGCGGTCCTGAGCTTCGATTCTATCTCGTATGCTAGCAAGGTCCTTTGCTTGAGCCAAAAGCACAAATAATGTATATATACGGATACGTGTATACGTGTTGAGAATTTTTTTTTAGAAAAAAAAATATCAGAAATATATGGGAAATGAGGGAAAATTCTTATTCGAGTTTTTTTTTTTCGTTTATAGTGCTTCCTAGCCGAAACTCACATGCTTTTTTATAATGACCCTAGCTTTTAGCTAGGATTCCGGAGAGATTCTTATCTTTTATCTGTGTATATATTTATTGATAACTATCGATAAAACATTGAATCTCTCTCGAATCCTTTGATTCGTTTATATTTATTTATATGAATATTTATCTTATCCTATATGTCTTTTTTATCACCTGTACATATTAATATTTGCAGGCACGCAGTTTCCTGATTTTAGCGAATCTTTTATATATATATATGTATATATACCCTCGCACACAAACAGGCAATAAGAATCTTGCCTTTTAAAAAATAATATCGCAGGAGATAATAAATAATAATGAAAATAAAAAATCTTCGGCCCTCTTACCGGCGTTATCGGTACAAAAAATATAAGTAATCATTCAAATGAAAATCCGCGATAATTATCGTCGTAGATAATGAAAAAGTTCAAATAAACATCAAGTATCAAGTATCAAGTATCAAGTATCAAGTATCAAGTACTCTGCACACTGTTCCAATGATCGACTTGAACAATTCAATATAAGTATATTAGTATCCAGTATATTTCATAAATAGGAAGGAAAAAAAAATACTTTATTTAATTCACCAGGAATATTTTTTCAGTAACAAGTCGCTATTTAATGTTGATCGTCGAATAATAATATAAGAAATGTACATACAAAAAAAATATCTATTTTTTTTAAATATGAACATACATTTATTTTTTCAAATATAGTTGCTCCAAAATAATTTTAACTGATTCAGTAATTATATATATATATATATGAAAATTTGCAAGAAAAGTTATTACCTCTGACCATACAAATAAAACAAGAATATTTTTCCAAGTTCCTTCATAAAATTCAGCATCCCGCAAAATAAAGCCATTAAATTCCACGAATGCCATAAAAATCTGTATTGTTATACAAACTCATATATATATATATATATATATATATATATATATATATAATCACGTGCACCGTCATGAACATACACACCAATATTGGCACAAAAAGAATTCGCGTGTACGATGTTGATACCATATCAGGAAGGATCCCCAGGGAAATATCCCATCTTAGAGAAAGTGCAACGTATGTGCACATAACGCGTGTCCACACGTGAACCTCACACATCGGTTACGACACGAATAATAAATTGCAACTCCAAATATATTCCGATCGATTGGAATTTTTAAAATAGTTACGTACCACACTTGTTCCCCGAGGTAAAGATAAAATCAATTCGACTGTAGAAAGCAAATAAAAATTGACAATAGAGATGCACCAGAAATGCACAGGATCACTTGAGTTTCTCTTATCTAAAACTGCACTTGATATGTATATACGTATGTACCTTTCATATGCTCATAATGTACATATAACATAGTATACATATATATATATATATTCCACAGTAAACCGGCACACATCCACCACGATTAATATACGTCAGTAACCGGTAGAGGGCCGGAGAGTGTAGTGAAAAAAAAAATGTCTGAAGAAAATGGCTTTTCTTGATATTTTTTGGGGAAAAAAAAATGCATTCTCATACCTTGCATTGCGCTGCTCGCAGAAGATGCACGTCTACAAGAAGACACTCCAGGCGATGATCTATCCCATTTCCTCGACCACGCCGCACAATTTCGTCACCTGGACTGCCACTTCGCCGACTTACTGTTACGAGTGCGAGGGGCTGCTCTGGGGCATAGCGAGGCAGGGAGTTCGGTGCATGGAGTGTGGCGTCAAGTGTCACGAAAAGTGCAAGGACCTTCTCAATGCGGACTGTTTGCAACGTAAGTGCACTAGACGCTTTTAAAAAATTTTATGATTTCGAGATATGGGTGATCGATGGGTGATCGATGGATGTTGTCATATGTTGGAATATTGGTACGCTGGAAGAATATTGGTACGCTGGAAGATAAATATCTTCTGGTTGTCTCCTTGATCAATATGGCACCGACGAATATCGTATCTCCATAGGAAAATTGAGATAGCAACTCAAAGATTTGAAACTGTTTTCGGTATTTATTTTGACTTTATCGCTGTTTCTGGTTTACATTCAGTTAAGTACATATGTGGATATACGTATGTACGGTGAATATGGTTCGAAATGTGCTCTGGACTGTTTGTAGGAATATTTATATTTTGAAACCACTTTTTTAAAACGCATTCCGGTTCCCGTTGGTTTTTCTATGTGACTTTGTCGCTGAATAAGCTGGGCTTTTTTTTCTCGAGTCTTTTTTACGAAAATTTGTGATTCACGAATTGCTAATCGCATACGTATATGGAGAGACTGTTTATGTTCTGTAAAAGCTGTGACTTTTCAGTGGAACGGCGTTACGGGACAGCAATACGACTGGGGAATATAATAATTTTGAAAATTGATAACCTTTTCGAAAAAAGTCCTGTCTATCAGTATATCGTGCAGTATTGTTATTGGAGGATACTGAAATTATTTATACAGCCATATATATATATATAGTATATCTGATAAAAATTGCATTGAAAAACATATACAACTTGTACACCAGGGAAATTCCTTGATTATTTACTGACCAGCGGCTTCGAGGTATAAGTCATATAATACTGATAGAAGTGAACTTCGACCTTCAACAGGTCCGTAGAATTAAATTAACAAAAAAAGAAAAAAAAAGTAAGAACCTCTGAGACCAGTAAATTGAATTTGCTCGATACTTTCTTCTATTCGTTAAAGTTAAATGAAAAGATTCTTTCGCTCGGGAACGAAAAGCACCTAAAATGGCAACGTGGATAATACAGCGAATCGTCCAACGCGCCGACGTACAGTATATGGATTAGGCATAGAGATAGGAAAAAAAATTTGGCCGAAAGAAAAAAAAAAGAATAGCCACTGGTGGCGGCCAAGCCCTGTTTCTGTGATAAGTAGCCGTAGTACGAAAATATAAAGAATCCAGCCAATGGGAGGATTAGAAAAGGAAATCGACTGGCCGCTACGTCATTTCCTCTTTGTCCATCGGAGCGTAAATTTTTTTCAAAAATTTCCAAGTTAGAATCGCGGAGTCCATACTATCATGTGTGTCAATGGTCCAGCGTCTCGACGCTGATCATCCAGTCTGACACCAATGACGAAACTGGTTATCGGTTAAATCGATTAATTTCCCATTTCATAATTAGAGAACAACGGTTCAGATAATACAAAGCAATTATCGGTTGACGCAATTTCCAACTTCACATTAATTTACCTCCATGTGAAACTCGAAATACTCCAATAGTCAGCTGACTGCTAGCAGGTTGCTCCGACCACTTCCGGTCTTTCAGAACGAGCGATCGCCATTCCCGCTGTATGAAGGACAAGACTGAATGTGACTTGGATAAAATAAAATTTCCGTCGTGTCAATCGAAGGTTAAAATTCGACGACACCACGATTGATAAGCATAAAAGTTAGCGAGAATTAGATAAAAAAAATGGTATCAAATAATTAAAAAAAAAAAATCGTCAATTAATCGGCGTCTAATTAGAGCGTCATACGTCATCCAGCGATAAGTCCAAAAAAAGGAAAAGTACGACTGTGCGTAATATTCGAGCCGGTTAAAACCGCATTTCTAGCAAACGACTTTCGTCCTAGTCCTTTTCGGTGTTTCGCCGTGAAATTAGAACTCCTTGAATGCTCCGTAAAAATTTTAAATTACGAAGTACGAGACGCAAATACACTCGTGTACCATTTCAGCAGCCAAGAGACTTACATACGTGACCCGCGTTACAGTCATTCCGGTAATAAAGACGCATGGCTGAGTCGACGTCGCCAGAAATTTCACGAAGGGCGACGTGCTGGCGAGAACTGAGTGCTGGAGAAATTTCTTACCCTAGTCGAATTTTCGTCCTCGGTAAAAGTGAGAATTGAGAGATCTAGGGAAGAAATAGGAGGCGTGGAACGTTTTCTTTTTTCTTTTTTTTTTTTTGAAAAAAATTACGATTTCCAGATTTTCATTGGGTTTTTAAAGTCAAGGAAAATTACTAGATTGGTGTTTAATTTCAAATTACGTAATATTTCGTAATTACGCGAAGGACCGTTAAGCAGCTTATAACATGGATATCGCCCCCAAAAATTATACCGAAATTAAAAATTTTTTAATAATTTCTGTCTCGAACCGGAAGTTCTAGGTAAGATAGTCACGCGTAGGTGTGATAATACTTGATAACGTAAACTCTGTTGATTCTTCGCTGATGAAATTCTTACCGTCGCTACGCCGCCTTATGTTTTTGTTTCCGTTCTCGTTCCAAGGGGCGGCTGAGAAGAGCTCGAAGCACGGAGCAGAAGATAAGGCGAACAGCATAATCACCGCCATGAAGGAAAGAATGAAACAGAGGGAACGGGAGAAACCGGAAATCTTCGAGCTCATCCGGTAAGTCGACTACTTCCTTCTCGACTTTCTTCGTTTCCGGTGTGAAACCGTAAACACGTAGCTTTTATATGTTTGAAATCACTGCAGTAGAGAGAAACGTCATTGCCACAAAAGTCATTGGAAATATTGACAAAAAAAATTTGTCACTGTCGAAACTTACTTTTGAACATAATTTTTTATATCCATAACACCTGCTCGACTGTTTGCGAAAAAAATATTTTCCAAAATAATTTCGATGGAAAATCTTATTCGCGAAAGAGAAAAATTTGATTATTACTTTTTTTAAAATAATAATAATAATTCACGTGGTTTTTTTTTCATTTTTAATCAATGATTTTGATCTTTGATAATACGTATATGTATAAAATTATTTATACAGTGTATAGTCGACTCTTGATTCAAATGTTCAATCGTTAGTCTTGGTACAATTCAACGAGGCTGTTGCTTGAGGTGAATTAAATCCATTGTAAACTTTGACCTTTGACGCTGTTGAGATCCTATCGAAAATGCATTCGATACGTTGCACTTTGAAAAGGTGAATATAATTTTTCATATTGTCAATGGGATAAAGACAGAAAATGGTCCTGAAGTCGCGTCATCGATTAATCTAAGTGAAAACACGCTTTGCGCCTTCCTGGTTACCGCAATTTGTAACGTTAAGTAGAAAAAAAATTAAGCCTCCAGCAAAGCTACCATTAACACAAGATAATAATTAAAAAAAGGTCTGCCGTGACACCAACTGCTGGGGCTACGATAACGGATATTCTTTATAGCATTATATAGCATGATAAAGATAACGTACGAATAAAATATTTTATCGGGGGTCATCCTCTTACGAGATTGAACATAAAGGAGTCCCCTGTCTCAGATGTCATTCTTAACACCGATCAACGTCTTATGTCCCAATTTTGCTGTAATTGAGAGGACTATTTTTTTACAGATAAAAAAATTATTAAAAATCATAATAATTAACATATACAGTGCACTGTAGAGATAAGAGTCACTTTCAAATTTTAATGACACCACCAGACCGAAGGAAAAGCAAACATTGCAGTGTGGGTTAATCGGGTCCGATAACACGTGATCAAATTGATATTAAGCCAAGGTGTCACGAACTAGTCGGCTCGTACTAGATAAGCTCCATTATGATTTCAATTAGCTTAGCTCCAATTGGATCGAGCTTATTATAAATCTTTATCGACATAAATACCAATGACGTCACGTAAAGCCAACTCGATAAACCTCCGAACCCCCATGAAGCATTCGCCGATGAGAATCAGTCTTAATTAATTGCTCGCATCCTTCACCAGGTTAATCGAACCCAATCGATCGGATCGAAGTTGGTATCGAGAAATAATTTACTTTCCCTATCACTATTTTTGTAAAACCCAAGCGAAGAAGCTTCACGATCCCCTAATTACAATCGATCAAAATCATCGATCGTTAAACCCGGATCTAACCCCAAAATCAAGCGTCCACAGTCAAAAATCCGTATTATTAAAAAAAAAAAATGAAAAATTCAAAAGTAAGTCCGCCCTGTAAAATTGTGGCAATGACGTCGTAAATATATTTAAAAAAAATTTCCCACAGTGAAAACGAGGCAACCATTAATGATTATAAAAAATATAAATATTAATCATCGTCAAAAGTATCTCACCTTCTCCGTAAACTCCGACGTCGACGTTGGGATAACCTCTCGGATGAGTAAATTCCAAGTCAGTTTCCTGTAATCAACGTTAATCTCCGATACCGTGACGTCATCCAATTAGCGATCAGCCAAGTGATGCGTACGCCTGATCAAAGGAATTGAACATTCTAACAGGGGGTTTTTTTTTTAATAAAAAAATATTACAAAAAATTTAATATCGTACACGACGATCTTTCGTCCAGCCGATCTTTTAACGTCACGGTATCGATCGTTCGATTATCGGTAATCGGATTCAATTATATCGGTATTATTGAATATACGGAGGAGGCGAGCGAATGAGTGACAGCCCGTGCGAATTATCTGAATCGGAGCTTAGGTCCGTGTTCGGAGTAGACAAAACGGCGCACATTGGACACATGGCTGCAGTGAAGCAATCCGTCCTGGACGGTACCAGCAAATGGTCGGCCAAGATCGCCATTACAGGTTTGTGGACACTCGCTGTGCTCTTCTCTCCCGAATCCCCATTAAGACTTTGTGTCGTAAAACGAGTCGCTGTTTTCGTCGTCGTCGTTCACTGTGTCTGCGCCTATGCGTAATATGTCCTGCGTAACACACCTAACGCGCTGTTATGCGCCCTGACTTGTGGATTGTATATATGCTAAAGCTGCTGAATGTTGTGTACATATACATACATATGTATATGTAGGTGCACGGGGTGACTCGAGAAAATTGTACCGCCCGAAGGGGTAGTTTGAGAAACATGAAAATTTATGAGATAAGCTTAGGTCAAGTTTGTGCGATATTCCCGAATCACCCTGTATACTTATTAGTACAGTGTATTAATATATTAATCATGTATTGCGCTGAATGTACGATAATCTGTTTTTGGCTGTTTTTAGGGATTCGTGCAGAATCGTAATGAAAACAATTATTTTTTGTAAAAAAAATAATTTCGATATTATAGATCTAGGTTTAATTACAGATCGATCCTTTGTGTATCCTTAGGTAATTATCGACCGGTGATTGAATATCCGTATCTGCTCACGGTGAGGAATTCAGAGAATTTTTAGATAAATTTATTTGAAATTTTTTTTTTTTTCTTTAAATGAAAAGGGAAATAGCGATTTCGATATGAATAACTGTGTAAATTCATATTTCGAAGTTTCGTTATTATTATGATTTATATGAACTTTTGTTTAACTTTTATTATTTTTATATTTTATCGCAGCCTTTTTTTTTTTAGGGATTTAGGATAAGAGACGAAAATCGAAAAAGATCGATCAAGCTTACGTAATTTGCCAGGAGTCTTAAAGGAATTCGTCGAGAGGTCGAGGGTCGCGAATCATTTGACCCCGAAGATCTGAGAACGTTGAGCTTTAAAGTCAGCAGCATGCGTTCCGTCTGATTCAGTCGAAATAATCCTTCGATTAAGCAGCCAGTCAAGTGGGGCAGTCAAGCTTAACTACACGGGGTAATTTCATGGCGAGGCAAGGGCTAGTAGGGTAGAGGATAGAAGAAGGGATGAAAATAATCATAAGGGTGCGCGCCGGGGCTCGTTCAGTTTTAAGGGTGGATTCAATTGGAATAATCGTACGGAGAGGGTAAGCTTTACAACCAAACGATTACAGTCTAAGGGTGGGTGGGTGGGGGGGTGGATGTTCGACTGATTACTGTAAGGGTCTAAAGAACAGCCCAGAGGGGGTAAGCACCCTCCGTAGGCTATCGCGTATCCTACCCGAGAGGAGTTCAATCGAGAGTCCATTAAGGTCACACGGCAACTTGTTGTGGCTTACGTCCTCCACGCCTCCATTGTTAAAATACAAACCCGGTCTTCTTGGCCATCAGCCACCTCCACGTAAACCACCTGTAAATGCAGTAGTCCAAAATCGTCGAATTTTTTACTGGACAAGATTTGAGCATTCCTTTGGAAGGGACAATCTTTATGTCTTTACGAACGTTCTGAAATTCTGACGATTCGAGTTTCGGCAGAATCGACGGGACGCGTCGCAGTCCGTGTGACTCCGTGCTCGGACGAAGATGGAGCACAGGATGGTAAAAATAATCTTAGGTGGAGAGAATCGTGATATATTTTTTTAAATCGCATCCCTGTATCGCGATATTCTTGATACTCCATTTTTTATATTTTTTTTTAAGCATTTTTAGACTCTTTTTTTTCACTCAAATCTTTTGGCCATCTCCAACGTGCACCTGTAGCTCGTGACAGAGCGAGGACGTACGTGACCTCACGAAGTAGGTAACATTCAAAAGTTGTATACTGGGAATTCTGATTTTGCAAGGGGAATAAAAAGAAAAAGGTGTATCGCGTCACGAGTTTCTCGAACGTGAACTAGCTCTAGATATACATCGTGTAGTAACTCCCGTTAAAAAAGTCTATACGTTAGGTAAGTTCAGACTATAAATTCTAGATGGCAAAATGGGAGATGGCTCCTGCGACGGTAGTATTGACATTGAGTATAATTAATGCTTGTAAGAAAGTTCGAGACAAACGTTGTAGCAGTCAGATGTTCGTTAAAGCGATTAATTTTCCCATCCAACGAATTTCTCAGTTTGACGCGAATAATTTCTACCGGCCGATATTCCCTTCGTTCCTCGCGAAAACGAGAACAAGGAATTACAATTGAAACAATTAATATTTCCAATACTTTCTTATTACACCCTAACCTCAAAGCGACGCCTCCGCCTCTCGACGATTATTCCCTCGGACGGAACACGAAGTCAAGTTGGCGTGGAGCCACCGGGATCTGCGCAACAAGTTTTCTTACGCCGTCCAAACCAGCAATCGGTAGCGACGTTAATTCGGTTTCTCTGCCTAACAGGTGGCCATTCGTTAATAGAATCGTCCAATTCGTGGCCAAAGGAAGATCGATAACGTCTTAATGACGACACTGTTCCACCCTCGATCAGATAATCTTTAGGATGCCGACAGACGGTAATAGAAGCGCGTGTCACTGGGAAAGGTCGAGAACAAAAGGATTCAAGGGAGAATAAAAAAGATTCTTAGGTAACTAACGAACGATCTAGGTGTGCGCCGATTGGCTGAATCCTCCGGACGTTCGTCAGCAGAACCAGCAGCGATTCTCGATCGTCTATCGAAAGTGTTAGTAAGTAGCCTGGATAATGTCCAATGACAAGGTCATTGTTCTTTTCAGCACAACGTTTTCAGTCGACCCGGATACACACATAGACAGCCTCGAACAGGCTGAAAAGATCGTCCTTGAGGGTACCAGCAAGTGGTCCTGCAAGATCGCCATTACAGGTGACCTATTCCTGACTTTTAGATCTTTCGAAAGCCCCTTCACACTTTCATTACACTCTCTAGTTTGAAAATCGATCTTACTAGCGATTCACTGAGCCTTATCGGGTTAACACTCTCTCATCGTCCATTGGATTATCGTTCGACTCGATCGACTTTTTATTAAATTACGATAACAACATCCCGGGCACATAGAAACACGCCCACTGGATCCGTCACACATTGAACGCAGCCTCTCATATCGCTGATCTGGAATATCATTGTCGTATCGATCACTTGAATCGATAGACGCTAATAATTCTTCGTTACACGTGTACTGATACTGCATACATATAGATATATCAAACTGTCACCATCTGCTCCGTCGATGTGCACTCGAGACCTTGCAGTATAATTTTCCGTCATATTCAGAGAACAATGCACATATCCACCGCGCTGTATTGTTAACCTCGGGCATAACTTTAAACAGCATCAACTAAATAATTCTCTACTAGGCAGACCATAACCGTATCTATTTATCCCTGGATTTATCTTTTGGTCACGTACTATGAATAAGTAGATATTCCCATACCAGTCGTTTCAGGCTCTTACTGAACTAGAGCCGTGCATTAGGCCAAGTTAGGTGGAACGTACGTGCACGACTTTTAAACGAGTACGGCTGGAGTACCGACTGGAGTTTATATGTCGCCGGCACAGTGGTTCGCCGCCATTCACAGGGGACCATAGAATGGCGGCATCGATTTTAACATTCTACGAGCGAGTAGTTTGCCTGGAAGTGCGCCTGAAATATACCGTAAGAGGCGCTAATAACGTCGGGAACAGTCCGAGCGATGCTAAATGGCAACGAGCTTTCGTAAACGGTCATAGCGCGGCTACGG
Source organism: Calameuta pygmaea (assembly GCA_031762395.1). Lineage (NCBI taxonomy): Eukaryota > Metazoa > Arthropoda > Insecta > Hymenoptera > Cephidae > Calameuta > Calameuta pygmaea. Next base: position 87,221 of record JASANN010000647.1, on the reverse strand, counting down.
CTCTCTTTGCTTTTCTCGATGTGAATGCGTCTCGTGGATCGATAGTTCAACGCACAGCCAAGTGCGGCGCCACTCGCTGCCAGCTTAGCGACTTTCCTACTTACCCATCATCCATCAGTCCGTTTCTATGCTTCGTTTACCTTCCTCGGGTCGCTCTCATACGTATTCATATCTGTCTTTTGCCACCCTCGTGGCCCTTCGGTTCGTTCCTTCGGCTAACAATAAGCCTATTATGATGTTTTCATCCTGGCTACTAACGGAACGTTACGTTAGCTGCCGTGCCATGTACGTATCGGCTTTCAGGAATAAAATAGAAGCGGTAATGCAATCGCTTCGTAATCGTCAGGCCGATGATACGCATGGATTTTGATGATGATCTCCATTGGGATGATTTCAATGGTCAGTAACGCGAAAAGTAGAAATTTAAACAGTAAGTCGTTTGAACTTTTGTGCCAGTCACTTTTTTTCTCCGATACCTTGCTGGATATTTTCTGTTCCACGAGGACGAAATCCAGGTTAGTTTCTCTTTTTTTTGTAGGTTGGTTTGACGAAATCTTATATCGGCAATGTGTTGCGCAGGATCAGCATTCACGATCAGGTCTTTGTATTCTGGCGTCTATGGTGCGTTGCATTGTACGTCGCTGGTGTACGAAAACATTATTTATGCTATTAACTGTCTCTTATGGGCACTGTGGATGAAATTGTCCAGACTCTTTCTAGTATCTAATACTCCGGTCCCACGGCACTACTTTCGTCGGTTTAATTACTACGTTTTACCCTTAAGGACTCTTGTGCTATGCAGAAAACGTGGACTGTGCCATTTTCAGAATGTAATCCGACGTGTCTGGACGACTCTTGCGAGTTTAATTGATGTGCTGGAAATATTTCGTGTAGTTAATTGAAAATTTATGAAGTACATAGGGAGGGTGAAGAATGGAATTCAAGGTTTCTTGCACGAGGAACTTTCTGATCTTATAAGTACATGGGATTTTAGCTCAGTGAGGTCAGCTTCAACGTTGCGTGCATAGAAGAAAATTCTAGAAACTAGTTATCGCGTGAGGTTTATGGCCCCGTGCAGTTCGACCTGCGCTTTGTTACATGATGAATATAAGTAGAGGAAAATGGATGAAGGTAACGTGAGAAATAATTAAATTATTTAGAAAATTAAATTTTTTTAGCAAACAAGGATTCAGGATAACATTTAACTTGTGGGATTAAATGGGATCTGAGACTCTTTGACTCAGGGCTGGGAACCGATGCGTCCGTACGCAGAAAACAAATATGGTAGAATGTGGTCTAGAGTCTGTTCAAATCTTGTGGATTCTTGAGATTAGAATTCAATCGTATTTAAGTAACTTTGGTCGAAATTCGCAAACTGGTGAAGTTTGCGCTCGGGTTTTAAGCCCCGAATTCTCGAGGGTGGAAACCGTGAGACTATAACGGCAAAGTCAAACAAGAGGATCCACGTCAACTGGATCTACCGTAGCGTGGGAAATAAAATTTGCAGAGCCACAGTTCTTAGAAAATTGCAATTTACGAAGACGGCAAAAATGGAAGGAAGAAAAGAGAGCACGTGCCATTTTCTCGCAGAACTGTCTAAAAAAAAATTCCCTATTTTTACAAAATTACTACCTGCTACATTTATCGCAGATTTTCAGCCAGCAACAACTGTTCAATAAAGTGTAGGAGGTTAACCAACTGTGAAAGGTGAAATTCAAATTTTTCAACAACAAAAAAACCCGCCTATACGCTCAATCACGCAATCCATATTTTCCATAATCAAAATAAGCAGGAGAAAATTTTTAAAAGAAATTTGTCATTTTTACAAATTAACATCGTACATGCAAATCCCCCCTAAAGAATGGATTCACTGCAACGTCGGGCCACGAAAAAAAAAATAAATACAAAAAGGAAGCAAGAAAAAACGAGAAAATAAAAATACAAGGGCCACGCAAACAAGGTCGATAAATGGACATAAATTGAGCGAAGCCCTCGAGAAACAGTGTTAACCAAGAATCACAATCTAAAAAAAACAACCCTCAGTTTAGCCAACCTTGCCTGTAGAATTGGTCGTCCCTCATAATTCTCGTCCGCTCGAAGAGAAAACCTATTTGGACAGCCCTGGCCAAAAGTCCAGCACCCTCAATCCTTAGTCCGTCGAGATTACGTCATTTGGCGTCACCTGATATCTCGTGCAGCCGGGAGAAAAAATGTTCTTCAAAAACACCATTGTAAATCAATGTCATTACACTATAAAGAAAAAGCCCACTAGTGCTTACTAGTTACACATAGACAAATACATGGAAATTCATATGAGAACGTGAACAAAAAAAATGTTATATTCCGACTTTCAAACTACCCGCGGTCTATAGGTTAAAGGTAACCCCAGAGGAAGAATGCAGGGAGACCTTAAATGTATGAACCAAGTAAAATATTTGAATCGCGTAGATTTGGGTTACCCAGGTAAAAAGGGTTACAATAAAGGGAGTAGATAGGGTTGCACTGGCACAGTAACAGTTGGCGCCACTTCCGTTTCCGCCCCAGTAATCAAATCTCTTGATTCACTGAACGCAAATTAAAATAGCTCTGCCGGAAGAGTCAGCTGCAGCAATCCCGGCTTTTCACGGGAAAGCCCGACGCGGCTCTTATCTTTGTTGCTTTCGAGCGTCACCTACCGGAGTAGCATAGCTTTCGTTATAACGATAAAGGCCGTCGTGAAGTCATCCCAGCCACGCCTACCAGCACAGCCATGAAACATGAAAATAAATATTTTTCTATTCGATCGATCAACAGAGATTTTCGTTAAAGTTACTATAAGCGATATCGTCCTGAATTACCGGCTAAAATATTTTGTCCGACCAACAATAGCCGCATCTATTAATTCACTCGAGAACAAAGGATCTATTCATAACGCTAGAATAATGCAAGTGCATTAAGCTACGCAGTACAGACAGCGTAGAGAATTTCGAATTCAGATAAAATTAAAGACACAAACAAATTTTTAATTCTGTCTCGACGGGAGAGGTCGGCGAAATCGATAAGCGTGTACCTGAAAACTGTGCTGATATTTCCGTTGGATATCGTAACGAGGAAAAGTAGGAGACAGAGGTCGTCGTAGGGGGTCATAAGAGGCCAGGTTAGATATCAAGAGATAACGAAGAAGAATCGTTAAAAAAAAATTTTTTTAACTGATCACAGAACATTTTTTTTACAAATCCACATCAACAGTGATAAAAATAAACCCGATTCGTCGTAACTTTTACGAGCTTTATACATGGGAGTCTAAAAAGATGATAAACCCATACGGAAATGAACTAGCGTGAAACCAAGTGCAAATCAATACCTTGGAAATCGTTTTCGCGAAACAATTTTCAAGAGCGGAGGATGTCAGGACTTGCTGGTACGTCGAATGAACGGAGCGGGTGGTGAATGAATAATCAGTTATCGATTCGTTGAAATATTGTTTTTCTCACCCGTTATATCGTTTATATGTCGCGATATGTTATATCGAGTACATAAACACGCACAACACACACGATACGCACTTTGGGGATGTCGAAAGGGAATCTCGAGAGTTGAGATACGAAAATGGAACAGGTCGACCTGGATCGTCGTCGTAATGATCCATATGAGGATCCAAGAAGTTTGTGGCATGGGCATGTCTCTTGTGTGTCCGTTCGTCACTCGCACGCAAATTATCATCACGCCGAGCTTTTACGCACGCTTTAAGAATTGCTTCTACCCACAATTCACGTCTTTCATGGTATCGACGTCTCGGCGCTCGATGATAGCGTCGCTCCTTGCATGACATGTATCTACTCTTGTGTGTCTTACGTGTCCTCTGAATGAGTGCGTGTGCTTGTGGATTTGCTAGGAAGAAGAAAAAGAAGAAGATACATATATGAATAAGAATAAAGTTGCTGACCTTGAACACATGCAGACTTTATCGAATGAGAAATCGAATAGGAAAAAAAAGAAAAAAAATTCCAATAAGTTCAACGTCTGATGAAAGCTGGTTCAGTGAAGATGAGCATCTCTGTTTAGAATCTATTAGAAAATTAACTTTGATCGGTAAACTTTTTTTTTCTGAACTTGAGCAAAGATTCGAAAGCTCCGTGGATTTCGAAAGTTTCCTGTTTATTTGATTTTCACTAGTTTTTAACTTTGAATCCTTCAGAGTACTCTGGGGTTGTAGGATCGATCGTTACGAAGAAGAGTGTTATCTCATTAATCTCCCTGTCTTTCTCTCTCTTTCTTTTTTTTTTCTCTTGAGTTCAATTCATTCCGAGCTGGTAATTACATTAGGCCATCCTCGAAATTGACAATCTCATTTGCGAGTTGTATATCGACGTGACGGATCTTCAGCTTGTAAAATCGAGATCTCCTTAGTAAATTTTGCAAAAAGTTTGAGACTCCACTAAATTATTCGAAAATGACCCCCCCCCCCCGGGGTCACTAGAATTAGGAGAAGAAAAATATGTCCGGAAATAAGGTCCTGATTAATAATTCATTCCCCCCCCCCCCCAGTGATCTGCGCGCAAGGACTCATCGCCAAGGATAAAAGCGGAACGTCGGATCCCTACGTAACGGTCCAGGTCGGTAAGGTGAAGAAGCGCACGAGAACGATGCCCCAAGAATTGAATCCAGTCTGGCACGAGAAGTTTTACTTGTAAGTGACGATCGGGAGATCGTTGACCTTTTGAAATTTTTTTCAAAGTTCAAAGGTCACGAAGATCGACGTACCATTTTGTAAAATTACTTTTAGTACCATCAAAGATTTTTTTTCAAAATTTGAATATTCTTTTCAGCGAGTGTCACAACTCTTCGGATCGGATCAAGGTGCGAGTATGGGACGAGGACAATGACCTGAAGTCGAAGCTGCGCCAGAAGCTGACACGCGAGAGCGATGACTTCCTGGGGCAGACGATAATCGAGGTCAGGACCCTGAGCGGTGAGATGGACGTCTGGTACAACCTGGAAAAGAGAACCGACAAGAGTGCGGTATCCGGTGCCATCCGGTTACACATCAGCGTAGAGATCAAGGGCGAAGAGAAGGTCGCACCTTATCACGTTCAGTACACTTGCCTCCACGAGAACCTCTTTCACAGTCTGTGCGAAGAGAATGGAGGTATGGTCACGCTACCTCAGGCCAAGGGCGATGACGCCTGGAAGGTCTACTTCGATCCTCCTGGAGAGGAGCTCGTTGATGAGTTTGCGATGCGTTACGGGATCGAGAGCATCTATCAAGCCATGACGTAAGTAGGACTCAGAGAGCTGGTCCCCCCCTGATTATGATGAACTCCGTTATGATGAACTTTGCACGTCATCTCTTGGCGTACTTGTAAGCTTTATCAAAATATGCGTACCATTTAGGTTGAAAACGGTCTCTTGCGACCGATGTACTCTTTTGATCATCTTTATTCAGTATTATAAAAAAGTGACCGTCCTGTACACGCGTGACCCTTGCTGATTGACATTATCAATCTGTATTTTGCTTATCTCTTTCACTTAGACACTTTCACTGCCTGTCGACGAAGTACCTGTGTCCGGGAGTACCAGCCGTAATGTCGACCCTCCTGGCTAATATAAATGCCTATTACGCTCACACGACGGCCAGTTCGGCTGTTTCCGCCAGCGACAGATTTGCCGCCAGTAACTTCGGGGTGAGTAGCGTTTCCATCCTGAGAAATGTCTCGGCAATTTGCCCTGACGCTGGATATCCATCTGTTACTACGCTCCGTTACGGGGCTGCAGATGCATTCTGGGTATCATCAATTTCCTAGGTTGGTATTGAGGTAACCAGCGACATCTAGGGGCTTCTACCTGTCTAGTAACGTTTTGTTAGGAAACCAATATGGAGTGATGCAAAAAGTAGATCCATATGTAATCCGTGGGGTAGGGAAACAGAAGCATGTCCGATTCGACAAATCGTCCAGTAAGTGGCTCTTGATCTGCTTGGGATTCAAGAGTATCGTTATTTTACTTCTAACCTTTGCGTCCGAGCCATGAAATCCATTCGTATAGATTCGAAAGATCCTTTTGACAGTAGCCTTGTTTATCTGGATATCCAGTACTGTGCCAGCTTTATTCAAAGTGGCTTACATGTTTTTCACGTAACTTTAGAAATTTTTAGTCAAGGACGACCTGCTGTGACACGTGTCAAGAAAGAATTTCTGATCTTGAAGAGAGGGGCTGGGTCGCATTCTTTTCCTCTTTTTTTTTTCATCCTATTCTTTTTTATTAACAGACTTCCTTGGAAGAACGGCAAATATTGCCAGGAGGAATACGGAGTGATGCGTAGCTGAAAAATTTTCTTTGACCAAGAAAGGGAAAGGACTAAGAGATGTACTCCTTTATCCCTTCGAAGTTCTAGTTTTTCTTCGCTCTGCTTTCCGACGTTTCTTCCTTTTTTTTTGCCTCTTGCATAAAAAAAAGTCATTCGCGAGATGTCAGGTTCTTACGATAGAGAAGTTAAATATTCATAAGGAAACCTGATAATGGATTATGGTGTGAAATTTAAATTTTCAAAAGACCAACTTAACGTCTGCAGAGTTCATGTGCGTACGATGAAAAAGTTTAAGTGGAAAGGATCAAAGGTTGAAGTTTTATCTATATTTATTATATAGGCATGTCGAACCTAATGCTATCATTTGTAAATCATACATGGTACATGGAATTTCTTGAGTTTCACAGAACGTTTTCCCCTCAAATTCATCCTGGATTATTCATATTTTATTTTATCTCTTTTTTTTTTATGACCTTCCATCCGCACTGACGACCTCCTCCACCTCGGACATGCACGGTCGATTTGTCACGTAAAACGTAAACTCTGTTTCGTTTCCGTTTCATTTACATTTTTCTTCCATTCTCGCGTATACAAATCTAGAATCAATATTTTTCTCTCCCATCTTAGTATATCTGCTACTTCTCTTCGTCTCTCTATCTCGTTTTCTTATTTCTCTCCATCCGAACTTCCATCCAGACTTTTTGTACCACCTCGTACATACACCTAGGCTATATCTTTCGATAATGATATTTTTCCCTGGAAAGCAGAACCGTCTCTGCCGACCTTCCATTCGGCACGTGACTTCGGCCAGGCCAGATATATCTGGCTAAAGTTTGCATCGCGGATCCCCAATGGCTAGTTACATACAAACACTGCAGAAACGTGATACACTTCGATACGTGTCCTGGGAACCGTGTCATTTTATTAAGTGGATACCTGGGACCGCTCGTGTGAACCATTGCATTTGTTTTTGCAGAAGGAGAAGTTTGTCAAGCTGCTGGACCAGTTACATAATTCACTGAGAATCGACCTGTCCATGTACCGTAACAATTTCCCGGCATCGAGCCAAGAGAAGCTGATGGATCTCAAGAGCACCGTTGACCTATTGACGAGTATCACCTTCTTCAGGATGAAAGTCCAGGAGCTGTCAAGTCCACCGAGAGCCAGTACCGTTGTCAAGGACTGCGTGAAAGCATGCCTGAGGTCGACCTATCAGTTCCTCTTTGAGAATTGCTACGACCTCTACAACCGCGAATTCCAGGTCGACCCTAACGAAGCCAAAAGAGACTCCGAAGATCACGGTCCCAGGCTGGACTCGTTAGACTTCTGGCACAAGCTCATCGCCTTAATAGTCTCTGTCATAGAGGAGGACAGAAACAGTTATGCACCTGTTCTCAACCAGTTCCCACAAGAGCTGAACATCGGTCAACACTCGGCGGCCACTATGTGGAGTCTATTCGCTGTGGACATGAAGTACGCCCTCGAGGAACACGAACAACACAGGCTCTGCAAGTCCTCGGCCTATATGAATCTACACTTCAAGGTCAAGTGGTTACACGCTAAATATGTGGCAGACGTGCCGCCGTATAAGGGCGCTGTTCCTGAGTATCCAGCTTGGTTCGAGCCCTTCGTCATGCAATGGCTTAACGAGAACGATGACGTTTCTCTGGAGTATCTGCACGGCGCCTTCAACAGGGACAAGAAAGATGGGGTAATTAGACATGCTGAAATCTTATACCCGGGTCAGATAATTATTACAGAGTCTACTTTCACGTAACCTTTGTGAATCTTTCTTCGCGTAGTTCCAAAAGAGCAGCGAACACGCCCTGTTCAGTTGTTCGGTGGTTGACGTCTTCACGCAGCTGACCCAATGCTTCGACGTCGTATCGAAACTCGAATGTCCGGATCCCGAAATATGGAAGAGGTACATGAAGAGGTTTGCCAAAACGATAGTAAAGGTTCTGTTGGCTTACGCTGACATTGTGAAGAAAGAATTCCCTAGTCATCTAAAGGAGGAACGTATAGTGAGTATACTCTTTCTGAATGCATTTAAGTCACGTGACTCTGGTTACGATTGGGTAGAGAACCTTGTAATTTGCTTCCAGGCCTGCATTCTCATGAACAATATCCAACAACTGAGAGTCCAATTGGAGAAGATGTTCGAGTCGATGGGTGGCGAGAAGCTTCAGGAAGACGCGGCAAACATCCTCAAGGAGTTGCAACAGCAGCTCAATGGAGCTCTTGATGATCTGGCCATGTTGTTTGCTTGCAGTCTTGAGCCAAGGATAACGGCATCAGTGCGTGAGCTGGGCGATCTTCTTCTTGCGATTAAAGGCGGTGGTCAGGTGACATTGACGCAGCCAGCGCAGAGGAATGCCGTGGCCGTAGAGGCTGATGAAGTTTTGAGGCCATTGATGGATCTGCTCGATGGCAGTTTATCTTTGTATGCACAGTCCTGCGAGAAAACTGTTCTCAAGAGACTGCTCAAGGAGCTGTGGAAGATAGTCATGAGGATCTTAGAGAAGACAGTGGTCCTGCCACCGATGACAGATAAGAGTGTACGTTTAAAAATTTTGGTCTATATTATTTTTTAACATTAAAATTTCCCAAAACTATCTTCTCCTGTTGCGCTGCAGATGATGTTCAAGAATTTGACTGACAACGCAAAGAACTTGGCCGCCAACGCGAAGATCGAGGATGTGTCAAGATTGTTCAAGAACCACATGGGTGGTAAACCGGACGTTAAGAACGCACTGAGCGGGGTCATGGTAATTTTAATTTAATTTAATGATTGATTAAAAGCTTTCTTTCTAACAATATCGTCTATTACGAAATTTCAGGATATTTCTAAGGAGGTTGAGAAAAATCTATCGCCGAAGCAATGCGCCGTCTTGGACGTTGCGTTGGATACGATAAAGCAATACTTTCATGCCGGAGGCAATGGCCTTAAGAAGAATTTCTTGGAGAAGTCACCGGAACTTCAGAGTCTTCGTTACGCCCTGAGTCTCTACACCCAAACGACTGATACACTCATAAAGACCTTTGTCACGTCTCAGATCAACGAGGGTAAGTGTCCTTTCATTCGCAAGAGTCCACTTCAACTTGCAAATGATTCTCCGGTCATGATAGCGGGGTTGCCTTTGATTGCCCTCCATGTCCCAGCACCTTTCATCTTCAATTCGAAGTATCAAATTCACTTAGCCAACCTCGTAACACGTCAACGAAATTCTCACAGGACACTCACAAATAGTCATTGTCGTTTTGCTTGCGGAGCTAATAACGAAGGGGCCAACCAACCCTTTTATACGATCATCCACTCCTCGTGGACGTAACTGACTGTTCGTTACATTCGAAAGTCAATTTTTTTCAAGGCTTCATACATATCACATAAAGCTAACTCTTTTACACTTTCTGACACTTCCAATCACGCATCCGGTATTCGGTCTCGTTGACAACGACATAATAAATTATGGGAACAGTGCCGCTGAACGATGCGTCAACGTTGCGTCAGCGTCAGCGCTCGATGAGCAGCGAAAGGGGGGACGAGGGCGAAGGAGCCGAGGGTATGGAAAGCCTCGAGGAACCCCTTCGCCAAAGCAAGCCCCCCCTACGTCGGGAGAGTCGACAAGGTACCTGATAAAAAGCACCGTTGACCGGAAGTCAACGCTCCTGACTGCTGCTCGCTCAACTTCCGTTCCCCTTTCAAGCGTTGCCCTTGTTAAACACTTATAGGACGTAGAACTATCTGCTATCGCGACTCGATGCGTCTCTGATTTATCAGATTGGTATTACTGAAGCAAAAGAGTCATTGAAGTAGCCTATACATTTATCTATAAGCAAATCAATGAATTGTCGAATTACCGAAACTTTGAAACGCAAAGGAAAATTCTTTTTATCGCATTGGATACTTGTGATGTGTTTTTTTTTTGCAATTTCTTCTTCCTTCAGTTAATGTAAAATATAATTTAAAATACCAGAGACGTCTCGAGCTCGATTCTACTGGGTGCTGCTGTCGCTGCTACTGTTACTGAAAACTTGGCTGAAACGCATTAATGCATTATCACATCACCTTTCCAGAGCTTCATAGTAGTGTGGATTGTATGTACATACACGGTACATACCTTAGTCACTATCATTTACTATTTATTACATACACTGATCATTGCCAGTGTCACAAATTAATAGAGCTCATTGATTTCTTTCATTGAAATTGACATTGAGAACACGACCGTGTTCCAGTGATGAGTCATTAGAATTTTCAGTGAAACGACGCACTGTGACACTGAGATTTTTATTCTTTACAGCAACATAGTTTAATTATTTTATACGGTACGACACTGATTGAGTGATTTGCTCTGATATGCTGTACGATTAGCGAGTAGCTAAAAGCTTTTATATAATTTTGATAATAACACCTGTACCGATAATACACCAACGATAGCTCACAAATAGCTTAGTGCATAAGGTACTTTGTGTTTAATGCATTTATATCATGTATATTTTGTACATTTATTTTCGAGTCGTCACAGACTTAGGTTTATTTATTTCAAAATTTAGGAATCAATAGACGATTATCCCTTGTTTATCAGAATTTAGTATCGGTTCGTTCGTTTACTTAATTATTATAAATTATATGAAAATTAAAAAAATTACGTCATCCTGCTATCTTTATAACATTGAACATGCATATCGAGCATAATTATTATGTTTATATTTGAAAAATAACAATAGCTTCGTTCCAATCTAAATTAATACTTTTAAGCATTAGGAATAATTGTTATCAGTAAAATGAAACGCGATACGGAAGACTGTGTGAAAACATGAAAATTTATCTGTAATTATATTAAACTTTCTGGTCGAAATCATTAACTTACTTATTGGTACGGAAACAGCGTACTTACTACACACAAGTACAGCATGAAGTTTGCTCTTTAGGACTAGCGAGAACATAGAATCTTAGATTGTTGAACAGTCATAGACGTTATAAGTCCCCGGGGAATTTCCAGTGATCGTAGAGAAGAGGCCCTTAGGGCCCAAAAATAAAGCACGTAATTCCAGCAGGAAGTTTCCTAACTCCGCTTGATATTTTAGACACCACCGGCTCGGACGATGGACCAGTCGGGGAAGTCAGCATCCAAGTTGACCTCTTCACTCATCCTGGCACCGGCGAGCACAAGGTCACCGTGAAAGGTAGCTAAAAGATAGTAAAACAAAAAATGACAAAGTACCAACGCAAAAGATAAATCAATAACTTACAACGTGTTTCAGTGGTCGCTGCGAACGACCTCAAATGGCCTTTGGCAACCAGTACGTTTCGACCGTTCGTCGAGGTCAATCTGATAGGACCTCATCTGGCAGATAAGAAAAGAAAATACGCTACCAAGTCGAGAAGTAACAATTTGTCACCAAAGTTCAACGAAACCTTTCACTTGTAAGTATATCTAGCTCGTGCTGAGCTTGCATGACTTTTTATTGATTACGAAATCGACATCACTAAGACGAATGAACGTTATCTCTGCAATCCCGCATAGTATCATTGGAAACGAGGAACAGCTGGACTTCTTCGAGCTTCACATTTGCGTAAAGGATTACTGCTTCGCTCGTGAGGATCGTCTGGTGGGTGTCGCTGTGATGCAACTGAAGGACATCGTGGACCAAGGATCCTGCGCATGCTGGCTCTCCCTTGGCAAGAGGATCCACATGGACGAGACCGGCTGGACTATCTTGCGCATCCTGTCGCAGAGGAACAACGACGAGGTCGCCAAGGAGTTTGTGAAGCTGAAGAGTGACATTCGACAGGAGAATCCAATGCCGAATCCCACTTGAAGCGACCTGGTCTGAAAAACAAGAAAAAAAGAGCGAATCGTATATCGAACTTTCATGAAGCTCGAGAGAGAGAGAGAGAGAGAGAGAGAGAGAGAGAGAGAGAGAGAGAGAGAGAGAGAGAGAGAGAGAGAGAGAGA
>JASANN010000647.1:41332-74872 GCA_031762395.1 Calameuta pygmaea | reverse complement strand
GAGAGAGAGAGAGAGAGAGAGAGAGAGAGAGAGAGAGAGAGAGAGAGAGAGAGAGGGAGAGAGAGAGAGAGAGAGAGAGAGAGAGAGCTTGACCCAAGAAGGTCACGAGGATGACCGTTCCTTGAATCCGACGATCGCCAAGTTGAGGAGCAGAGCCGAGAGGCGAAGATTAGACCCGAAGAGAAAAAAAAGGTGGTGACCCTTGAACTTCACGAGGCTGGACGTTCGATCCTGAAAAAATCCTAGAATATCCAGATTAGTCGTGGTTCTTCGAGCTGGCGGGACATCGAGGATAATTATTTTTGCGCCTTGCTCCTGCCTGGGGATTCTACCTCGAGACAAAGTCGAACTGCATCCCTGCGGTTATCAGCCGATTGGCGAGCGGACCGAGTAAACGAGATAACTCTGGACGCGACAAACAGTGCTGCCAGTACGCAATATTCGGTATTAATCTTATGTAACGAGAGGAGAACTTATGTAGTGCGAATTATGAGCTCGACGTCAAGAGCTCGGAAAGACTTGCTCGCGGATCCAAGGAGAGACTCGAGGCTAAATTAGACCAAGAGAAACGGGATCCGTGAGAAACGCTTTCGTTCGTTTTAAGAACGCTTCGGAATGATTTTGAATGGACATACGTTATAAAAGATTTACGAACGCGCGATCGTTCACTCGCTACGATTCACATAACGCATGACGAACAATCGAGTGAAGTAGGGCACAGGAGTCTGCGTGCGTGAGTGCGTGCGCGTAAGATTATAATATTTAACGTGACGACGGCGACGGCGATGACGACGTATCAGCAAAGAGAAGAAAAAGTCAGTCATCGAAGACAGTCAAACTTTTGAACGTGAAGTGAGCATGAGAGAGAGAGAGAAAGAGAGAGAGAGAAAGAGAATGAGCGAAAGAGGTCGTTGCTCCCGAGGACTGTTTATTGTAGATACGTGAAGTTGTTGAGGAAGAGTTTTTTCTAATATAATTAAGGTAGCATTGCGTACGACCAAAAGGCGCGTCCTGATGATACTCTGGACGCGCCGCTAATAATAATAGGCATTGTAATGTAAAGTAATGTTCGTAATCGTAAGGATTATCAGAGATCGTAAGAGTCTGACTGTTGATGTGAACGCGGCATAAGTACCGCTCGAAAGTCGACGCCTTTATCATTTTTGAATAAGTCACTGTTCATTACTTGTTCTTTTTTTTTGACAATTCATGAAGCTCGCTGTTCACCTCCCACGTCCTCTCAGTTTTCATTTGAGCCAACTTTCTATCAGCTCGCGTCAACTTTCGAGAGGGCTCTTCGCCGATAGAGGAATAAGGCGCGCGCGACTTTCAAACCCGAAAAAAAAAGGATTTTCATCGCAAGCTTGGCGGGTCCAGTGACTGCGCATCATCTTCAAAGACATCAACAATAAAAAAAAAAAAACAAATAGCAAACTTATAATTATGACGTAAGGGCAAACACGACTCTTCGAATCTTTTAAAGTTTCCATTACGTCGCTGCCTCCCGATTATAACGAGCGCCTTACGTTTTATTGTTGATAATCAGTGAGAAGTTTAATGCGAGCACAGATTTTTTCATGTCGAGCGAATTGACTTCTCGAGAGAGAAGCTGATAATTTATATAGGGGCGGCTGAAAGGAGACGTGGAGACAGAGAGAGAGATTTTTGAGAAGGAATGAAAGGGAATGAGAAAGAGTATGAAGAGTGAGAGAGAAAGGAAATTTGTTCTTAAAAAAAAAAAATGAAAAAAGAAGCGCAAAATCCATTATGAAACATTTTAGCGACTTTCATAACGTAGAACATACATATATTATAGAATAGTCTTTGAGAACTGTGACTCCGCAATCTTGACCATCACCTTCATTTGTAAAGTGTCTATTTTCTCTCTGCTGCCTAAGCAAGTACTAATACTAATTACGTAATGACGGGCGATATCGGCACCAGAGACTGGTTCTGTCGGCCTAATAGAGCGCACGGAGAAATAAGAAGCAAAATCAAAGAAAGAGAGAGGGAGAGAAAGTCGAGCGCCGACAGGGCCGGTCCCAACTATTTTTCCTCCTACTCTGCGCTTGGATTATTATCTCGTAAGCTTAACAAGATATCTCGTGTATTCTGTGATAATTACCCCTTAACAAGAAAAAAAAAAAATTACATAATACGCCCACAGGTGGCGCGTACGCATTAACACAAAAACACTATACATACTATACAAGAAAGGTACTCCCAGTAAAAAAAGAACAAAGGAAAACAATAGTTTTCTCTGTCGAATAACTTTTCCGATTTCTATTCTCTGTACGCCCGTAGATCGTCCCGAAGTGTCTGATATCTTCTGACCTTGTCGATTTTAATTTCGAGTACGGTGCTTCTCGTCGAGTGTCCTGCGTCGATCGAGACACGTATCGATTTTCGGGATAACATGGCAACGCGAAGATACGAATTGCACTGGGAAAGATAGGATTAATGAAAATCCCACGTAAAGGATGCATCCGTCGTGCGAACCAAAAGGAAACTGTATTTCGTACCGCGCGATTAGAAAGTGGCGCCCTCGGTCGGAACTTCGAGGAACTAAAGTCGTACGTATGTGATTCCCCGTTTAGTATGCATTAGTAAAGGCGAGTATCTACGAGTTCGGTGTTTAGAATTGTCACTGGAGCCCAGGTCACTGCTACGCAGTTCGTTCGTCGCTGGTGGCAGGGAGTAACTTTGAATTTTTAATCTTCGAATCTGCAATAGATTAAACGATGGGAAACGTTCTTTCGTGAAGTCAAGTTGTACGTAGGCGAGGAAGAGAGGGCGCGAGAGAAGGAAGGTAGAGTTGATTGAATAAGTGAATCAGAGGCGGAGGGATTGAAGTAGATAGAAATTAAAAAAAAAAAAGAATAAAAGAGAATCGCGCATCGTCAGCGCGAAATCGCGTCCGTCCGCTACGATGGCGCAGACCAAAATTCAAAGCCAGATTTTTCAGACTGTTACTCGTGGCGCGTAGTTCAAACGCGCGAGAAGCCATTAAAAAGAACAAAGGAGAAAAAAAATAAAGAACAAAACACAACTGTTGACAATACTATGCTTGAAAAAAAAAACGTATGACGCGTATGTAATGTACCTAATAAATATATAAAAGACGGGATGTTTGTGTTTCGTAATTGCGAGGGGAAAAAAAAAAAATACAAAATGCCCCGGGATGTTTAACCACTTGCGCTGTCAACGAATTGACAGATCCGCGTGACAAGACGCTACAAAAACGAAAACGTCTCGACGTGCGCGTCACGTCTTTTCGGCGCAAGTGGTTAATCGCCTGAAATTGCAAATTCGCAACGAAACCAAAGCCAATGGTTATCCGAAGTCCATTTAAGCGCGTGCGTAGTACGCGACGATTGCGTGTTTAGGTATTATACGATTAATTAAAGACGAAATTTAGTTACAAAGAAGAAAAAAAAATCAGTTTCGCTAACCTGAAAGTGTCGTACTTTCGTCGAAAGTTTGAATCAATTATTTCCCATTGAACGTAGCAACAAATTTTTCATAAAAAGCAATTGCAATCGAGCGGAATTAATAGTCTTCGATGAACACTCATCCGATTTCTCATAATCATCACCAGTATCGTCGGAAATCTTCGTCACGAAAATAAATAAAAACCAAAGCTCCGCTATGGCGTCTTCGTCGATCGATAAAGAAGATCGGTGGCCACCTATTGGCCGATACTAGAAACAAAACGTCGTCCCGGTCGGTAAAGGTAGGGAATCGTTAATTCGACACGATAGCGAGAAAGGTTTAATCAAATCGTATATACATATATGAATATATCCCGCGAAAGTACTTTTCAATAAATAATTTCTTCGTCATTATACTTTTACATAAATCATCGTCCTCCTTCGCAATTTCTATACTCGCAATACATATCGATCCTCAGTTTTCCCTACGTGGCGTTCAGAACTCCCGGGAAAAAGTAACCAGAGTTCCGTTTAGATCGGTTTACCGTTATAGTTATTTCACATATATCACATACTATATACACAAATATATATATACATATACAAAACACAGTAAATAAAGATGCATAGAGCTTAGCCATGTCTTGAACCCATAGATGGTAAACGTTACCCTCTTCGTCCAAATCACAAAAAAAAAATGCAAATTCACTTATTACTCTTGTTTTTGTTTGATGCACGCAATACAATGCACGGGTCGATCCAACCGATCTCACCAGTAACTTAGCCGTTTCACATACGTACATACTCAAGTATGTATATCGCACTGGGAACCGATCTAAACGTAACTCGGGCGAATCCCCCGGGTTCCCGAAGCCGCGTTGAGACGCTTAGATAGCAAAGTAAAAAGTGCGAGAAGTAAATAAATCTTTCTCGACGGTCTCGCACTAGGCCTGACAGAGATCCCTGTCTAACGCGACAAATATTACCAGGAGCGTATTTAGGAACTCATTAAGAGTCGTTTCCGTGCCGAGGAGACAATTTTGTTACGTCATTCATACACGAATAGGAGATCGAGACTAGCTGTTAGCTAGATATTTAGTAAATGTGAGAATGTCGTTGAAAGGCAGATCACCGATATATATATATACATATATACATACGTAAAATTGACGATCTATATGTATAGGCGTATATACTGCTTATGTATATGCATATACATATTTGTATGTACAGACATATATATATATATATATCAGGATAGACTGCGGGTCGTCGCGAGTACGAAAGGACCTGAATTTTCCCCTGAGAATTTATCCGAAGTAATTTACTCATAGAGATGCGCTAGAGTGATTGGGAATTCCTGAATTCGACTGTGAGGAAGAGAAAAGAGACGGAACTGGGGAAAAAAAAAAAAGAAGAAGATATCGAATAATGGGAATATGGGAAATACGTGTAGAAGTCACAGAAAAGTATATCAGCGTTTATCATCGTGTTTTCATATCATTACGTCATATAAGGGAGAGCTGAAAATAAATATTATTAAGTAATAGGTAGATTATTAGGGTACTGAGTGCTATCTGGTCTTGTTGTATTTTCTTTTGCATTAAAGAGAAAAAAAGCACTGCGAGTGTCCCTCTGTGCTATGACACGTGTACTATCAGCTGCGTTATAACACGTGTACCATCAGCAATGCATACTGTGGTATTGGTCAACGATGATTCCGTACGAAGAAACTTGGTCTGGTTGTTCTGTAATTTTATTTTGATGCTTCTTCGCCTAGATCAATGCTAATGATGTAATAGATAATTTAGTATTTTACAGGAGTTAATTACTTTCATGGTTAATTCAAGTGCCGGTCGCTTGTTATTATTACTTGGATTGGATAATGTAAATACAGGTGTCGATAGGGAGTAACATTTTATATTGAATAAATTCCATGCCGGATAGCATTTAGTGTTCTTCATTCTTCACGGAGCTTTGTTGTACGTGAAAATTAAAAGACCAGACCTTGAAAAACACGTGTAGTAAGAATTAGGCCATTTTCACGGGCTTGTGTTACAATTGAAATTTTTTAATAAATTTGACAATTTACGAGAGTTACAAGGGGTGAGAGTAATTAACGAAGGCAGTCACACTAGTGGTGCTCCTTATGGAAATACTAATGAGTATATTCGACTGTCACTTTTTTTTTTTTTACACATCTCGCAGCTCGAAGTACCTCTGCGCTGTCTGATTGGAATATTTGATTTGTCGATAATTAATAAAATTGTGTAAAATGCATACACGATTTTTTCTGTCCTTACACTTGCGAAGTGCGAGGCTGATATCGAGACGTGAAAGTTTTTCTTGGTCGAGGTCCGTCGCAGGGAATGACGAAATTCTCGAGAATTAATTCAACTTGAAATTTATAATCGTTCTCGATTCTCCTATAAATAGTCGTTTCGCTTGATACTCGCTGCTTCGAATCTTCTATCCTTCCGGTGTCCATGAGCTTTGGGAATGAAAAAAAAAAACAATATGCTCGTACATGTAGATAATTAGTAACGTGCTTTCTCGAGAATTTCGTCTACGCATTCGTTGATTCGAAATCGCGATGCTTGGCGCATGTCATTGTCATCTGCATTAAAAATTCATAATCATTATCAGCGAAACGATGTGTTCGTTGACCATTTTTATTGAATTAGTTTAGTTGTGCATTGATATTTGTGCATGTTCAATTAAAAGTATTATTGTATCTCCGATGATGAATTTATACATATTCGGAATAATCGTAATTTCTATGCCAATCGATACTTCGAGTCGTTCAAAGGAAACGATCATCTTTTCTGAAAAATATTACGAGAAAAGATTGTTGAAGGTTATGAAATTCAAAAAGAAAATACATGTTGTAAGGACGTTTCGAAGAATCGGATTGGCTGTGTTCTCTTTTCATGTTGCATTTGAAATTTACATATTTTGGACTCTCTTGTTTGAGCGACTAGTTTTCATTCCTTCTTATCGCGAACCGACCATATCCCACGGGTGGCTTTTATTCGAAGTACGTAAGGAAATTTACGCATTGGAAATAGAAGCTGGAAATAATTCATATTCGGAAGCCGCGTTGGCTGGCAGGTGACGCGAGAGGTTAAACAGCAAAGGATAAGAGCGTCGAGTGAGTTGCGCGTCGGTAATAAACGATAGATCGATATCCATCTAACGGTAAAATATGCTCCAGGCGACGGATTCCAAGGGAAAAATATAAAGAGAAAAAAAATTCAAGAACAACCGAGAGAATGTTTGGCTAATATTTCTAAGTGTGAGAGCGTGAGTATATGAGAGAGAAAGAGAGAGAGTGCTTTTAAGTAGAAGAAAAAATTATGGAAAATAAGAATGAAAGAGAGAGAGAGAGAGAGAGAGGTTTCTAGATTTATTAATTTCCCGCAAGCGAAAAACCTTCTAGTCGCTACGACCCGTCAGAATGAAATGAAATGAAAAAACGAAAAATAAGTGAAAAATTCGTGACATAATGAAAACTAGCATGATTACTCGAAATATTTACAAGAAACACTTTTTTCATAAAATAATCGTAAGACGTTGAATCATCTTTCACGAACTACGTTTCACGTATAAAAACAATTACCTTAACCCTACTTATTCGAATTCTAACTCCGGTAACACCTACTCTCTTCGTGCTTAGTGGCTTAACATATTTTTCGTTACCTGCTTCGTCTCGACAAAGGTACAATAACTATTTATCGCCGCCTTTGCTTTATTGGGGTTGGAAAGTGCCTAATTACCTCATTCACATAAAACCAATCTCGCACATAAATACTCCCAGAGAAACTGTTAAAGCCACTGATACTCGGTAACGCTTTTCGACGCCTGTCGACTCCTGACATCTAGCGGATTATCGTCGAAACTTGAAGCCAATTCTCAATTGGTCTCGATTGTCTAGGATTAATGGCGCACTCGGGCGACCGTTCAATTCCCTTTCACGACGAAGTCATACAAGAAAGCGCGTTTGCGTTTTTACGATTTTACCTCAAGGGTCCGTTCGTCGCCGAATTCCCATTTGCCTTTTCCAATTTTCCATTATTGCCCGTTTCATTAGCCGCATCGACAGGTTCATGAATTTTCGTATCTATCACGAGCGACATCTTTCTTTTACATTTTTCACTATATTTTCCCAGATAATACTCCGATCTCATTTATATACGTACACAGATTTCCGTAATAATGCACTTTCGACTGCATTAAATACAGGCTCGGATCCTGAGAGACGAGCAGGAAAAAAAAAATTAATTTTATGGATATACATATATGTGTATATATATATATGTATGCTTAAATCATTTTATATTTATGCATATTTACGTATAGATATACATATGTGTATATAGCGAGAGAGCGAACGAGCGAGAGAGAAAGAGATATTAAGGAAGTGCGAGAAAGAGAGAGTGGGACAGAGAGGGAAACGTAGCGAATGAGAGAAAGAGAGACAGAGAAGAGAATTGCGTTCGTTAAGAATATTCGATTTGTTGAAATTGTACAAAATACTACATCGCGTAAGTAAATTAAGTGAAATTATGTAATAATCTTCATAATTACGAATTTTATTAAGTATAAACTAAAGTACGGCAAACGAGAGACGAGGCCCAAAATTACGTATCGAGCTGCATTGACATCGCGTATACGTATAACGATAAATTGTCCATTATGATCATGGTTAATCGTCGGCATTAATTTTCTCGTTATCGTTATTTATTGCCATTCCTGTTATAATTACTGTACGTATACGGTAAAAAAAAACAAAAAGGATAAACGATTACAGTATAGTTGCCGTTCATTACCGATAAGTTTTATTGTGTATTGTCGAACGAAAATACATTTCTAAAGCACAATGACTATAATTAAGGCTGATTTACTATGTCGATGAATTTATTCACGAACAAAATCCCTATATATTATTTTTATTATTACGATACTTTCTTTATAGCCAATAGTTCATGGAACAGGAATGCAATGTTGCACGGAAGCATTGATAACGTTAAAAAAAATATGGTGTTAATAATTTTCAAAATTTACTTTCATCAAGTAAGATTTATTACGACTCTTAATGGAAATTTCGTCGATTAATCGTCCAATATCTCGTAGGACTGTGGGACGTTAAAAATATATCGTACGGACATCGTGAATCGTGACGTCCAGCTGGCGTTCGTAAATCCGCAAAAAACATCCTGCGGACATTGTTCGGAAATTCCTTCCTTCCCTTGTGGCTGCCTTCCTCCAATGAGATTTGCCAGTCATTTGGAAGTTAAGCTTACGGACGTCCTTTTCATAGACTAGATAAAGAAAACAATGTTGATGACCACTTAAACGCAGAGGATTGAAAAGGGAATGAAAAACCTGCATATTGGTTTAACGAATAAAATTGCACGAAACGCTATCGATTATTTATATCTAAATTCTATCCATGCGATAACAGGTTATCAATATGTCCAGTCCATAGTAAATAGTCCAGCTCGATGGACACGACATGTTTTATTCGTTGATTTAAATAGGACGGTTTTGAATTGGATATGGGTCTAGTTGATGTGCGATATTTATTATACGAAATAAAATAAATAGCGACATGAAAATGATAATTCTGAGAACGTTACGTAATAAGACGTCTGCTAGACTGTCTTTGCCTATAGTATTTTTCAACCGACATCTGTTCTGCAGCCATGCAGACGAACGTTCTGCGCTGCTTGATTAGAGGAATGCAAGAATTAAATAATCCGTTCAGACATACATTCTCGGCGAGAAGGAGTTTTCAAAGTGCGAAAGTCGCGCAATGAGAATCTGCAGTAAAAAAATTCGGGGCCGCATCTCACGTTGCACGAAGCGCCATTTCTCTGTCACGTTTATATTACGAGATGTACTGATTTGACCCGCAGCAGGGCTTCCACGAGCTGAATAATCCAGAAGAGATACCAGTTGTACAACAGAAACGACGTAGACAACATAAGCGTGTTACGCGACATATGTAGACGTAATGGGTTTGCCCCACACGATCTTAAAATAGAATTACATCTCCTCTATAGTAAAATTCAACTGTCAATAGAATTAAAAAACGTGACAATGTTTGGTGCGCTTCCAGTACGTGCATATAATACCTTTCAGTTGAGTTCGGATGACGTGTGCAGTGCATCAAAATAAAGCATTCGAATGACTGTCATCGTTAGATTGGTTTATGATAGTAAAGTGACTGTATTTATCCTGTAAACAGTTGAACATTGTTCGCCGTGTATATTGTGACGGACAGAAAGGCAGGCAGGTTTATAAGTTGGTTTATAGAGGGATCAATTAGTTGGGACTTTGACCGTCAGAGCGCGCCAGTCGTATATCGAACGGAAGGAATTGTCGGTAGAAAACCGACAGTCTGTCGTTGTTCTCGGCCGCGCGAGGACTCCAGTTTCGCGCAGCCACCACTTCTCAGAGAGAGAGACGGTGATTGGCCAACGTCATCCCGCAAGCCCCGCCCATCAGGTGGCCGTTCGAAAGTGTGTAGTTGTGTAGTTTCTTGCGGACAGGCGCTGCTCTCTTCTAATCAAGAGAAAATCTGAAATGAAACATGTGTCGACGCGCTAATATGTAACGGGTGAAATACGAGAGGGTGGTTTAGCGCGCGGGTCATCCACGGGGGCGAGGGACGCGAGTGCTACGATTAGTGCAATTTCCCTTCGGCGTTTTACGTACCAGAAGAACGTCGAAAATCCTCCCCCGAGAATAAAGTGTTTCATTTGACTAGCCGACGTCAGCTGGTCTTCGGCGTGAGAGAACCAAGATAGAAATGGCGGCGCTGGTGGCAGGTGTCCAGTATGGTTTGTCATCGCACAGCAATTTTCACGAAAATAAGTCTTTGATCTTTGTGAAACTTACCGACTCGGCGCAACGGGCTATCGAGGACTTTGTGAGAAATCGGGTGAGTACATTTTCATATTTATTGCGACGTAACGCGGCCCTTTTACTCATGGAAACGCGACTGTCCGTGTCGTAATGTCCGATCGAGACTTTCGGTAGCCATATTTCGAGTGAGATTTTACTGTTGCTTGCTTCAATTTACACGTTACATGCCAGCAGTGCGTCTACCGACGTTATTCTAGCTTCGGATGCGTTAAAGCTTTTTAAAAATCATTGAGAGACAGCAGACGAGCGAGCAAATACGCCAGGCTACGTCAGTCAGCAGTTGCCTGTTACTTTGCTTTTTCGTCACTCGTTCGCTTCGGTTTTTTTAAAAACTTAATACGTCACGTTCTTTCTAATAATATTCACAAAACCTTCCTCGTCTGACAGATATCTTGATCGAAACCTCCGTATGCTTTGACAACGTTATTACGTAATCTAGCAAGTTGTCAGCTACTTTTCTCGCGAGCCTTCCAGACTGTTTCCGAACATTCCGCTTCGCTATTTAACTGTATTTTATATAAAATTTCGATCTCGTTAACAATTCTCTACGTAATTTACTCGTTTTACTTGAATTACGAAATCTTTCGAACTTTTAGACAGCTCGATACTACTTTTCCAAGACTCTTTGCTGATCACAGCAAATCTTTACGAGTGCATTGATATCAGTGGCTTTGCCCTTTACTCGGAATTTCAATTTCGTCTACATCGATATTCAAAATTCTTACCGTTAATTTAGTTTCTCTCTGCTACCATAATTATTTTCTTTTTCTTATAACATACTCGTATATTTACTATCCCGTCCGATGGCAGGTCAGCACGAACGTGAAAGCGCCGATCGCGATTCTGTGCCTCGAATTCCTCAAAGGTGACGAAAAAGTCTCGTTGGCTGTCGAAAAAAGAATGCCCACAAATTATTCGCGTCTTTTTTTTTCCCCCCGGCCTATACTTAAATTCGCTACTTTTTATCTCGGCCTATACTCGAGATTCGCGACATTCCGCTAGGCCGTTTCGTGCAGCCTCGATTTTGTTAACGAATCGCAACACTTCGAAAATCGAAAACAAACGACTGCAACGCCCTCTGCTATTCTCGTCGAGACTCCTGACTCCGTTTAAAGGACGCTTATCTTATCTACTACGGCAACTGTTTCTTGTTCCTCCATAATATTTCGTTACAATATCTCCGCAAAATTCTCATCACTTAATACAGTATTTACTTCTTACGCGAAATTCCTAAGCTTTTAAAAATATTTTTATTTTATTTTCATTTAGCTTCTCTCACTCCCTCTCTGTCTTCGCCTTTCACTCTCCTCGCTAATTTTCTTGGTTAGATAAAATTCTGCGAAGCTGTTGCCAAGAAAAAGAAAGAAAAAAAAATAGAAAGGTAAAGCATGCGTCACGACTCGCCATTGCGACTGTATATAGATAACCAATTGTTTTATTCGCTCGATAATCGAGGACGGCCATAATAAAAGTAAATAAATTCCAAATCCCAGCACCGATACTCAATAAAAAAAAAAATTCCGTCTCTCAAAATTTAAAGACCCCAGGCTGCACAGGGTTGCCCGAGGTGGTAGGTACGCTCGTAGCATACACAAAAGCATCGTGCATAATATGCAGGTATAGAGTCCACCAGAAGGGAGTCAGGGACGCACCTGGCATTCATTCACTTGAATTCGTGTCGAATGCCCAGGCCATCCCCCAAAAAAGCCCCTACAAGAAAGGGATGTACCGAGAAAAAGTGGCTCCGAGCCCACCCCAGTGGTTGCAAAATGCCGACGAGGAGAGGAAAATAAAAAAAAAATACAAGAAACCATAACGAAAGGCAGAATGAAAAAGAAAAAAGACAAGGGCTCTGTGCCCAAAGCACACAGCGGCGAGAGCCTCGAGTAATGATTTTTCGAATCTCCTCGAATGAAGCTTTTGTTGACCTATCCGACGTAAGGAAAGGAAAAACAAAGCACATGCAATGTAAAACGTTGACGTCCACGAGGGTCTTGAGGCGCGTTACGCTAACCCGTTGGGCTTGCGTGCATTTGCATACGTCGAGTTGAGCGTGCGAGTGCATTCGAATCGAGCCACGTTGCATAATTCAGTCGACAGACACGCATCGCGGGTTGGAATATTAAAAGGAAATTCGAAAAGGCTCGAGTATCCAGGATAAACGTCGCGCTGACAGGGTAGTGGGGGGGGGGGGGGGCTTCTGTAGTCGCGCGGACGACGGGCGGACGGGCGTGCTTGTAAAATCGACCTCGGCTACGGCAGTGACTCTCAACCGATCCGTACGGGCACGGTCGAACGAGAGAAGTTAAAATCCAAGTAGATTTCTCTCCTTCGCGCCCATCAGCATCGCACTGTGTCTACGTATATATATATATATACGTAGCCACATATACATATATATACACAGATACGTACGCCGGTTTCTCGCTCTCTTAAGATTCTGAAAGTGGAGTCCGACATTGCCGCGTGTGTTGTCGGCGACGTATGGCTACTATACACTCCTCTCATGGAGCCGGTTAACCAACTCGGCAGGGGGGGGGGGGTTGTCCTCCTCTGGTCGGTACCTCCTTACGACCGGGCCGCTCGTCTTTTTCACTCCCCAGCTGCGCGAGAGGAGGGACCCTTCGGAATTTGAATAACGAGACACACGCGAAAGCTCGTTTAACGTCGTTTCTCTCTCTCTCTCTCTCTTTCTCATTGGCTATACGCCGCTTTATATCTTTTAACCTATGGGTAATCGAGGCGGGTTTTGTATTCGTTATCCTTTTCTCTCTCGCGCGTCAGGCTGGCCAATACTTATCTTTGGCTCTTGGCTCCAATGAATTTAAGCGACGATTCCTCCAGGTACCCTACTTCTTCTTCTTCTTGGTGCTGCTGCTGCTGCTGCTGCTGCTGCTGCTGCTTTTCACGTTTCTTTATACGCCGTGTACATCTCTGTCTCTTTCTTTTTTGTATGGCCGTGGGTCGGTGCACGTTCGGGACAGAGTTACACCAGTGCCCACGACCACTCTATGGCTAAATTTAAGCGCTACCGGCCGACTCGGTGGTCGGTTGGAACAGCTGGCATCCTAATACGATGCACTTATGTTGAACCTTGATGCGTACGTACTTTTAACTCCGAACGTACCTACGTTACTTTCTTCTCTTTGTCGCACTACACTTGGCGTATACGTTTCCCTTTCTTTCTATTGGGCTGCGCGCGCACGTAGCTACGCCAAACGGTCGCGCCGTTCTGTCGGGGTACGACAGTTTTTTTTTAGTTGTTTTTCTTTTATTTTACCGGTAAAGTGGCCGATACCACCATGGGAGTATCGAGTCAGCTCTATGTCGGTCTGATGTCTCGCTTTTCTCAGGGACGAGAAAGGTTGAGGATATATATATATATATATAGAGACCGAGGGAGAGAGAGAGAGAGAAATCAAATTGAGTTACAAGTGCGAGGTCTATCTCGATCTCTCTCTTCACTCACCGCCTTCACTATACCTACGCCGATCCACTCTTTGTGCTTGTTACGCAAAAAAAAGCAGGCAGTCGCGAAGTTAAGAAAAGGGAAAAGTGCACGACGAATACTAATGGTCGCTCGCGAGGAACGAATAAAAAATTCAAGCTGCGACGGCGACTCGATGTGTCGGCTGGCTCGCGCGTCTTTTCGTCGTTGCTGCACGGTTGCGCAGACGATTGTTGATCGATTCCCGATCATCTGCAATCGTTGCAATGATAATGTTATTGCATGGGTGGGTGGGATGTGGGGGGGGGGGAGGTGGAACTTTCGGAAATGCATTTGATCACTGACGTATGCAATATTGGTTATCTGTGTGTACGTCGGTATACGTGTATATACATATATATTGCCTTTGATAGTTGCTTTAATTGTTTTATTGAAGAATTATATAATATTTACTTAAGAGGCAATAATTATCGTTGCGTTAGGAAACCACCACCGATTCGATCGACTCGAACAGTTCGGACTTTTTCCACGTCAAGGACGCCAACGCTCGCTGTGCGGCAAAACGTTACTTTCGATAAACTGTCGCGAGAACTCGATATCCCGCTAACGAGCGTAATCGATTCTGCTTTCCTGTCTCCTCTCTTTCTCTCTCTCTCTCTCTCTTTCTTTTTATCCTTTCATTCGCTCTCTCGCCTCTCTCAAACTCGTTCCTCGTATCGAGAGTACCGGTGGGAGTCAGTTAATTTTCCGCGAAGAAAAATTTTTCAAAAACATACGAAATCTTCGATGGTAACGATTCGATGCTTTTGTGAACACGCGCGAGTCACGTCGGAGCCTCGAAACACCGATAATCGCGATAAGGATCTTCGCGATAAGAGGTCCGTCTGGTAAGCGTAGAGTACAATTAAAACAAAAATTTGTTTTCGTCATTTCAAATCAATTTTTTTTCCATCCAGACTTTTTTTTTCACTTTATCATTACTCAAATTTCACAGAGTCCATTATGGTTCCCGGTCGCGTTCGTAAATCTTGATCGATTCCTCTTCTCCGTCTTTCCATATAATAGTCTAACGTCCTTCTCGTGGTCTTCGGTAACGTTAGAAAGCTGCAACCAAAAACCGTGGGTGGGTTTAATATAACTGTACGAGCGACGAGCGTGCCAGCTTCACGAAATTGTCGGAAATTCCTGACACTCAGTCTGACCCGACCCATACTCGCCGGACGCTCGTGTGTGCGTGCGGCGAAATATTTCCGAAAAGCTACTATATATATAACAAGGAGAGGCCCCCCGAAGTCAGCCGACGATCCCCTTTCGCCAGCAGGGGTCACGGGGAGAACAAAAGGGTTAAATACCTCCAAACGGTTATTCGTTTTACGGTAGTCTCGTTAATGGCGCGAAATTTCGAAATACAATGGGACCGTTATTATTGTCTATTGAAACTTTGTCATTGACCCACCTCACCTCCCCCTTTCGCCGCTCTGGTACCATAGCCTGGTCTAAGACCAAATTTTTTTCTATTCTCATATCGATAAACTTTCTCCTCTCTCTCTCTCTCTCTCTCTTTACCTTTCCTTTTTCACGCCCTTAAGGGACCTTTTTATTTTATGCCCCCCCTTTTCTTTCTCGTTAGCCCGCGATTCCAGGCCCATAATTACTCTACGGTCAGGCGGCTCCGTGCCGACGAGCCGGTATATAAATCCCCCCCGAATAACTCTGGAATAACAGACTTCAGGAGAAATCTGAGATTGCGCAACTTGTATGCCTATATCGACTTTGCGCTCCCCTGCTCTCCCCCTCTCGCCTGGTCCCCTTCCCCCCCTTTCTCATCTTTCCCTTTAGCTTGCCGCTTCCTTCCACCCTCTGCCATCTGTATAATTGTGAGCTCTCTACTCGCCCGACGTAACACGTGACGCGGAATGCCTGTGCAATAGAAAATAAGTCAGTCGACGTAAACCTTTTTTTTTTCTCTTCCAAATCGACATCCGAAACAAAATTTTGACGGCTACGGCCGTCATTCGCATCAATGGAGGTTAACCAGTCGAGTGTCAATTTTCAACTTAATGCGGATACGTTGTGATTATAGTTGGTCATATCGTCGCATCTGGTTCGTCTTCGTTCGCGACGATGCCTGAACAAAGAAAGTATGTTCCGTACACTTCTGTTCAACTCCGTACCCGTCGCTATAGATATACCGGCTCGTCGTTTATACAACTGTGCGAATACACGTGAAAACACTGACTTGCTCTTGGTGGCAGACTTGCGAAATATTTTGTCTAGTACGAAAAATGCCCCCCCCCCCCCCCTCCCACTGAGCTTGCATCGATTGCTCGTCAGGGACTATTCAGATAAATTGCATCGCGGTATCATTGTCTCCTCTCGATTGTTTATCTGCGTATAGGAAGTTGTTAACTATTTCTTTTTTCTAATCATCCCTCTTATCGGCTGTTGGTTTACGCGCGAAATTGCATAAGTCACTGACGTATATGCGTATTTCATATATTGAGATGCAATTAATTTTGAAGTTCATCATCGAAAGCTGATTATCATTGAAAATGTTGATTTTAGGTTGGATATGTGTATATAGGTATACCCGGTTCACGTGCTATTCTAGAAAGGAAACCATGCGCGACACACGGTTCTCTCGTTATTTACCTTAACGTGCTGATTAAGAATCGCTCGATTATAAAACGCGGCTTGATTTTAACGTTTGAGCAATTAAGACCTCCCTCCCCCTTCCTCCGTTATCCTGTTTACGAGCAGCTAACGCTGCTGCTTATTGTACTTAGTAGACTCTGGATTCGCTCGTTCGTACCGGTCGCGTTTAATTGTTTCGTTTGGGTGGCGTCTCTGTGCTTCTCGGCAGTTGCACATAACCAGAAAGCGCGACTCGAAGTTTCAATTTGCACGTGTCAATGCGTTTCGTCTTGTGGGAAAGAGACGACCCGGTGGGTCTTTGGGTTTTATCGACTTCCGGACCGGTCGCTGGGTCTATCGGCGCAGCCCGGGACCCACCCCGGTGATCCACGTGGTCCGCGATCGACGTTCCGTCCATCCACGGGCCAGGGGACTGCTTCACGATTAAACACGTACCAAGGTGGCACCTGCATAGTGTACTTTACGCACGGACCGTTTTACACAATGCAAATGTTTCTTTGTAACCTGGTATCACGATTTCAGGTATAACGAATATATATATATATATATATTTCTTTGGGTTTTTCGAAAATATCGCGGAGAAGCTTACGATCTCGTAAAGGAACACGAATGACGTTAATGTTTCGAACGGGCCTTCGGGAGGTATAGAATCGTATGCGTGTCGGTAGGCTCGACGTGATAAAATTTGTATGTCTTTAGGAACGCACTTGACGCTGACGGTTCATTGAATCTCTTTACGCAAGGACCAATCGATAACTCAAGTCCTGGCAATCGGCCCGTCGTAATGAGACAGGTTATGGCCGTAGCGAATTACTGCAAAATCCTTATGGCGTGTATACAGGGTGTAAGAGAAAAAGGGTATTTTACGGAATTTTCTTTGGGCTTCGAGTTTACGTCGAGCTTGCAAGCTCCGCGTAAATTTGCCCCCGGTCGGCATTCAGTCTGGTTTTCATTGAGCGCTGGGTGATATTTTTTTGTCGTAACCACGTGCGAGGGGAGTGTGAAGGTGTCGTGCGAGACGTGCTCCCATTTTTTTTCTCTCTATCTCGTTCGTATCTCGATTTCACCGAATTCCTCGGTCCTCCCCTCTCCCCTCTTTCGCTTTTTGTTTTTCCTTTGTGATCCCGGCTTTTCGTCTCGGCTCGTTTCTTTGTCTTATATAACGATGGCGGGACGAAATTTATTCGAACCTTTTCGTTTTTTCATATTCTCGTGATTTCTTTTTCACGCCCGATATACGTTTTTGTTGATTGAACTTGATACGCCGTGTTGATCCTCTCTGTCAGGGACGCAGGTGGCGTGGCGGATGAATAGTGAAAATAACGGTTAGGAGTCGTCTAATTTATTCCACATTAGCGTCTGCTGGTTATGCGCGGCATGTATAAAGAATCTGGTATGTCTCATCGGTTCTACAACAATGATTAGTCCCAGTGGCACAAATAGTAAACACCGAGCGATGCTGCTAGGTTAAGGTGAGGCCTTTTCCCGTACCGTGGCCTTCCAATATGGAGTCTTTCGATTTGAATTCTAGCCCTCGACGAAATTCCAACGTCTCCGTCATCATTTTCGAAGAGATCGTGAAAGCCAAAGTCTCCGCCATAATTACGCTACACCCGGTACACATTGTGCAGTAGCACGAAATCAAATCGTTCGCGCTCTGTATAATTTTCGACGAGACAAAATAAATTTACGGTGAATCGTCGTTCGTACCTTCCTTTGTTAACCGAAGTCACGGAAATACGCTCGATAAGAGAAGGCAGACGATATCCGCCATTTTGATGTGACCTTGTTTTTACTTACCTTCGAGTCATTTACGATAATAACGGATACGCTTGACTCTTGCGAAATAACGAAAACAGGAAGTCTCTGCGGCTAAATAGCATTTCCCAGCTCTTTCTAGATAATTTACTCGCCATACCCGTAGCCTCGTCCTTTCCTCCTCATCGAACGACTGCAGCTCCGCGAGGACATTCCCGGACGTATTGTGTTATTGAAAACGACGTTAAAAATAAATACAAGACAATGCCCGTGCATCATAAGTATGGCGAAGCGTGACGCGTCACGAATGTCCGCGTACGAGTCCCGTGGGTTATGCACTCGAGGCCCGCTAGTGCGCATGCGCGCCGGTAACTGTCTATTTTCGCGGGCAAACTGTGCGCATGCGCGTCAACCGGCGCCATAGGTGTCGCTACTGTTTCCGGAGAGTACCGACAATGGCCGAAAGGGCTTGGCCGAAAGGGCTCTCCCGTACGCAGTCCTTTCTATTATCTCATTTGATATCGCGTCTGTCACCGTGCCGTTACAAAAGTAACGACCGGCGGCCTGATCTTTCAATGGCTCCGGTCACTTCGAGGAACCTTATCCCCAGTCTCACCCGGACGTACAATTCGTTCCTGGGTTGTTCATTTACGCAACGTGACTACGTATGTATATTTACAAGCGCGTCGCTGAGCTCTTAGTAGCTGTCTCGAAAGAGCAAAGCGTAACAGACTCTATAGTCAGCTGAAATAGGTAGACGGAGTTACTAAGAGAAAAGAGGTACGCTTACTTGTATATATATTTGTACCAAAGAGAATTATGTTACTCTACGCGTGTTCCCCTCTCTAATCTACTATATCTCCTTTAGCTACCTCAGCACCTCCTTTCCCTCGAGCTGCCTTTCGTATTTGCCTACGTTACAAATGAGCGCCCGTCAAAAGGCTTTATGTACCTTTCGTGGCATGCTGATTCTCCTGTTTGCGTTGGCCCCGAAGAGAATGTTGGATTACACGATCTGGGCCGAAAGGGAAGATGATCGTTACTGATTATCAGGTTATTAATACATCATACTATCAATGACAGCTTAATCGACATCCTTTTATTGTTGGTACATCGATTTAATGCAATTTATCATTGACCACCCGATCGTACAGTCGAGATAGGACAACAGGAGTGATTCAGGAAATGCACGTGACGTTGCGATTGTATTTTTCTTTTTGATTTAATATTTTTTTTTTTTATTCGTATTTAGTGTCAGTTGATCATATATGTATGATTGGGGGGGGGGGGGGGGGGGGGTCGGAAACATAAAATTATAAGATTATCGATCGGATACGGATATTCGTTTTTGCCACGAATGACACGGATAAAAAGCAAAAGATCGCCGATTAAGAATTACACCGAGCGATTTTAGGTTCGTAAATGAAATTGCAATTCAGCGCGGACGTCGGCCAAGAGAAAACGGTCGAATTTCCTAATTTCAACTTTCCTGTCACGCTCGGTCTGACAGTCGACGACGTGACGTCGAAAATTGGATGATTGTCGCTATAGCCGATCGATCGTGTGCAATATCGATTGCGTAAAATTAAATTCGAGCGTCCTTAACCAATCGGCGACCACGTTAATCGGTCGTTTCGCGCGATATTTAAACGCTGCTTAATAGTCGTCATGCACTCGAAGCATTAACGCATCTCGAAAATAGGCGTCCGCCCGGATATATTTGGAAATATTTCGACGGGAATAGAGCGCGTCGAACGTGAACGGCCGATTCACACGAAAGCCGTGGCGCGACGGTCGAAGATATTCCTGGTAGGACGCGTCGCGTAAAAGCAAGGTCGTCATCTAGTGATCGAAGGCCCTTCTAACGGTCTCTGCTAATTGCCCGGCCGTTATTCGCTAATTAAATGGCTGGCAAGGTCAAGCACCGCACACGCCCAACCATGCCCAGTCGTGGAATATAGACTGTTCGCGGATTTTCGCTAATCGGCCTGGATGCTCGTAGAAAAGTGGTAGATCGATCCTGTGCCGATACCTGCTTTTAGGGACACCGCGTATATATACCGAGAATCCTCGAGAAAAGTAATTTTTCCTTTAAACATTCCTTCCCTCCGGTCCGACCTCCAGGAACTCGATACGTTTTCCCCGAGCACTCTGGGCGCTTTAACGTTCCGTGAAAAAGTATAGGGGGGCCCGAAAAGCTGTGCTCTCTTTTTCTACCATTATGCGAACTTGACAGGTATACAACGAACGTAGAAGTAGCCGGGCGAGGTTCGCTCTCGCAGTGCATTATGGATTTTCGGAAAACGAAATGAAGTCCTCGCCGCGAGACCTTATGGGAATTTACGTTTCTGCTGGGGCAAGATGGTTACCCCGCCCCTGGGGCAGGTGTTACTGGACCGATCACGCGTGCACCACGTGCACCACTCGTAGGGGGAGGATGGGCGAGAACGTAGAAGCTGTGTGAATGCACCCTAAGCAAGGCACTGTTCAACACATTCGATCGAAAGACTTTCATATCTTGATTTCATCGTCGTCCCGTAATCTCAAAAATCTGTGGTATACGATTTTTTGGGGGGATTTTTTTTTTTCAAAACCTCGACCCAACCTTACCTTTTTGACCAGAACGGCCGATCCTACGGCGACGCGGATTTAAAACCACCAGCCAGCTCCCATTCTATCGACTCCGTCTAGTCTTTTATTTGTATTTAATCTTCCTGGATGACTTTTATTTCGTCTTGCGTCTTTCGTCTTACGAGGGAACGTGGCTGTTACGTAATACAGGGCTTATCTGTACGCGCTGTTTTTTTCAATGTGCTGATATCGTTCAGATTCTCAATGGAGTGCTGTGGGATATCGGAGGGTAGACTGTACATACAATTTATCGATCGGATAATAACGCGTTTAATTACTGTTTTAACTGCAGCCGCGATCTGGGGGGAGGGGGCGGTTGGAGGAGTAAATTTAAAAAATTATTTTTTTTTTTTCATCGTTACGCAAACACGGTAGAATTTTGAGGCTCGACGGGATACTTATCGGGTGACTTTTTTTTTATTTCCTCCTCGCAATGCTAATCCCAAGCGTGTTACGCAACTCAGGTTAATTGGGACTACTCGAAACATGTGAATCTTTACTTGTTAGTCACTGAACGCGCGTACTTTCTCGCGGATCGTGTTAACATAATTTTGTATGGTGGCCACTGTGTTAATTAAAATTAAACACCCTTTGCGATCGGTATTATTTTTTCTCTGTGTTGGTACTATATCAGCTGGTCGAAGAAATGCTGCCGGTACGACGGCAAAGGGCCAATTCTCATGAAAATATGCATTTGACAGTTGCCATGAAAATATGTCATTCTGTATGACGTATTTCAGCAGCGAAATTTCACTATCATCGGTCGTCCACTTAGAGAGATATAAATAATTGAAATAATCAAAAGTGCAATATACAGATATATCCTCGTGCGTTAAAGTAGCTGTACTCTTTTCGGAGATATCTCAGCTTCTAAGACGGTGAAAGTGGATGAAAATTTGTAGCAAACACTTGGTTTTACGTTGAAGGTGATCAGGATGATTTTTTTAATGAAAAATATTAAAATTTCTTATTTCTACTTTCACTTGCGAATGTACTTTTCACTTGTCTCAATGAAGGTACCTTGGGTAGGAAATATTTTTGTAATAGAGGGTATTCATCGAAATAAGATATACTGTTATTATGATCGTCCTGCGATGGTTTTCTTAATCTGTTATCATGGACCACTTCGTAATAGTGTATATCGCCTTATGTCATTATCATTATGTATCGCTACTTGAAAGCTTTTCCTCGGTATAACTTCGTAATCGGATTACGGATTTCTGTGTTTATCAGTGGAAAATTTATATGACGGGATTTTTTTTTATACTATCGCAACAATTATACCTGGTTGCATTTAACGTCTGTTTTAATTCGTTGGGGTTTTATTATTTTGTCGCCAAATTTTTTTCACAGGATTCAATTGCGAATCTCGATTAAATTTAACGGGGACGATTTATCGTCCGATGTTCATTTATTATGGCGAATTTGTAAGGTTAATTTTTTTTTTTCTTAAACGATTTTCACCTCACAATGCATTACTTAACGCCAAGGAAGGTGAAATAGCGTTGATTGACGTAAAGAAAAAAAATATTGATAATTTTTAAATGATTCTTTACACACGGAATTTTTGTACCTAAACAAAGAATGCAGATGATAATCGTTAAAAAATCACTCAACGACTGATAACGATCGTCTATCAGTTTCATGTTTGTTATTAATTGCAACGATCGTCGATAGTCATTATAAATATCGGATTTTGATATCGAATTATTTTTATCGAGCTATCACGTAGTCGTTTCGTTATTCTTGAACGTTTTGAAAAAAAAAAAAAATCTTAACTTCGCCTACAGTTACGTATCTTATTACGAACTGGTGAAGAGTTACGTAATTTAATGATTAAATTTTAAAGGATTACCTTTACGTTCAAGCCTTATCGCACTGTCATCAACTGCCAAAACTCTCGCTGTTTATGGTACTTTTGCTATTCGCTAATAATTATTCGCCTTAACGTCAATTAATAATTACCACACGATCGTATATGAGATCATTGGCGAATTTAACTTTGCAAATTATCCATATACAGGGTGTATCGCAACTATCTGCTGATAAGTATACAGTGTGATAGGGCAGATCATGCCGAGCAAAATGTACGACAAAAATTGACCGAGTTATTAGCGATCAGATCTGACCAATCGCAGACGAGCAATAGCTACGTAGAATTATACATAGTGATAATCTAACGGAAATAAAAATCAAGCGTTTGCGCTAAGAGCTAGGGGCTATGCGCGCGCATGCCGTCGTTACAGAGAAAATAAAGTCTAATAAACCGGGAACCGGTGTCACACCAAGTAATGGCTACTTAAAAGCCCAATGCCGTTCTTGCGATTTCGCAGTTCCTCTCTGTAATCTTTAAAGCCTAAGGTATATCTAGGATTAAAGGGAGGAACGCTGGAACTGAAGAGTACAATAAAAACAGCAGGACTGCGAAGAGCACATGACGCACCTTAGGACTATTTTCAACAGTATTCAGCATCGACCTGTAAGCTGCACACTGAAAGCTGCGAAATCTGCAATTTGGCGTGGACATTCGAAGAACCAAAAAATACGATACGTGTCGTAGAATTTCTTTTTTTAATAAAATTTTTCAATATTATGTATATCCGGATATTGATAAATATGCCGTAACTTGCATCCTGGAAGTCGAGGAAAAGTGTAGCAAAAGTGACGGAAGTGTGAAGCAAAAAAAGTGATGGAAAAGTGACGCCATAAGCGAAGGAAATGTGAAGGAAAACTGACGCAAAGGTGAAGGAAAAGTTATACGATTATCAGCTTTCAACTATCAAAATCGGACAATACGTCATCAGTTGTTCTATTTTGGTAGACAATAGTATTTTTAAACAGCTCGAAAAAATGCATTAGAGTTACCATCTGTGATAATTCGTTTTGCGAGAGCTGCCTCGGTCTTAGTAGTTGACCAGGGGCCTCCTCCTTATCAATTGTTTTGCGTCCGTCTAACTGCAGCATCTGTGCATAGTCCCTTAAGCTCTTATCACAACCGCTTGGTTTTTATTTCCGTCAGATTATCACTATGCATAATTCTATGCAGCTATTGCTCGTCTGTGATTGGTCAACTTTGATCGCTAATAGTTCGATTAATTTTTGTCGTACAAAATTTTTCACCCAACCATTTTGCTCGGCATGATCCTCCTCTATCACACTGTATACTTATCATCAGATAATTGCGATACACCCTGTATATAATATAACGCTATCTGATTCGACTGGCTTTTTGCGTGATAAGTCACAATTGTAAGTATCCACGTTTGTTTTCTGTCTCATTCAATCGTACTTTATTATCGGTAAACGTGATCGCGATATCAATCGATATATCGATACCTGTACGTTGCTTGTGAAAATGATTATTCGAAAGATGAAAATATTTTTTTTTTACTCAAAAATTGAAGAATAACTAGTGTAATAGAAATGTGAATAAAATGTGTAAAAAGTGCAAATTTTTTTTAACTTTTTTTTTTTTTTAAACTTCATCGATCTAGTTATTTTTGAACGAGCCTGTACGCATTACGTCCTGACGTATCTTGTCGCCATAATTAATCTACCACAGACTTCCTTTATTGCTCCTATTTCATAACTGTTATTGAGCATGATCTCAAAGCATTGTTATCTACTTCCGTCTGTTTTACGTACAACCCTCGCCGGCCACGGGAACAACGTAGCGCCTTCGGCAGGAAATACGTCTGGCTTCCCCCTTCAGTGGCGAATCTATCTCCAATGCCCCGTTCCAAAGCTGCCATAATACGACTCCGTCCAATTGGATTTTGTTAAATCCTAAAACATTACGGGGAAAACAATTACTTCGGGATACGGTCGCTTTAAGTGGATTATTTATCATCAACGGTTGTAACGACTCGGACGATAAAATGCGTAAGCGACTGTCTATTTTCCCGTTCTCGGTCGGTAAAACAGTCACGGTCAGTTTCTTAAAAAAATGTATTCCTTAGCTCAATCCACATTTCGGAAGGTGTATACGAGGGAATACTTAATTAATTACGTGAAATTTTATTTAATTACCCGTTCTATCTGAGTGGCATTAACGTATCAGATTTTCAGTAGATGGATTTTTTTTATTGACGTCTCTGCTAACACGGCAGACGACAATGAGTCCCGTTCGCACAGCCCAATATCTGATATACACTAATGAAGCAAGTATCGTAACGCGATTGCGATCGGCTGCCACGTAGAAATTCGCCTTGATAATTGGAACATTCTCCAATTAGACGTTCCTCCGCCGTGTACGGTAAAAGAGGCAAGGGGAAAGTCGGTAACCGTCAGTTGGGACCAGAAATTACTTTTGCCGTCGCTCGGGTACAAATTTTCTGCGTCGTAGACGCGACGCCGAAATTCTCATAGCCACCGTGAGAATTCGCCTTTAAATTTTTTTCATGACGGTTAACATAATTCAGGCATTTTTCTTGGCGTCGACGTCTTATCAGGTACGCTAGCTGCATTTGCAAGGCAATTGAATTGTTACCAATAGCTTTTGTATAACGCTGTGAGGCAACTGTTATTACAACTGCGGTTGATCTTACTTCTCTTTATTATTTTTCTTTATCCCGTGGCTTTCTTGGCGAGATAATTACAGAACGAAACTGACGGCAATGATAATTAATGCACGCGCTGTCGTACCTGACGATAATTCAACGGATGTCTCGATATCGATGTTGACATTTTTTATACATACAGGGTGTCTCAATAATTCTGCATGTTTAACGAGGAAAAGAAAAAGATAGGGGTAAATCGTCGCAACGAAAGTGGATGATCGATGATTTTTGGAAATTTCTGACACGCGACGGGATCGTTGATTGATCAGTTCGATCGATTTAATTCGATCGGGTTTTAGTCTATAGTCACTTTACCAAATACGTGTTTAACGCGCGGTTTGATATTTGCCTTGTCATTTTTATCGTATGAATGGCCATTGTGAACTTTATGTATATAGTGATTGGATTATGGTAGCGATTTGTGAAGTAGCCTTTAGGATGCTTGTATGGTTAATATGGGAATCGATCGATTTCATGATGATGCTCGTATTTGTTTATATCGATCATGATCATTAATAAGTTATCGATTGTTTCTTTTTTAAGTTATTGATATTATTAACTAGTATTAATGCGAAATTTGTGAATTCATCGTATTAATTTTTTTTTGCACGTTACTAAAATTTAGGGCAATTTTTTAGTTTTGCGAATTGCCTTTTAAAGATGACAAAGGAAAAGGGAAACAAACGTCACGAGTGTCCAATTATCGGCTGCCAGTGGAATATTGATTTATCGCGAGAATACAATAACTTGTTCACACCGTTCGTCTTTCCGATCAAAGGCATTATAGATGCCGTTTGACCGATTTTGTGAAAAATCGATCATTAACGATTTTAACGGTGTCAATATAAATTTCCACTTTGGGGGGAAGAAAGTTGATAATTAATCAATACTAAACAGTTTCACTTATTGGAAACGTTGTTTCTCGATGTTCGATCGTATAATTGAAAATCGGTAAGAATCGATCAAAATCGTTAAGGAATTACCGATCTCAGTGTATCGAATATCGACGTGCCTCTTACACCAAAGTTATAAGCTGTGCATGTACGCGATAAGAATAGCCGACCTCGATGTATTAGCAATCGATCGATCGAGGCGATCGGCAATCGATCGCACCGCGGGGCCGGGCAAGCAGTAAGAGAGAAAGTGAACCAGTTTGCGGTGTTGCCGAATTCATTGCACATTGTCCGATGCAAGAGCCGGCAACTTTGCCTCTATTAAATCGAACCCTCGATTAAGCCAAGTGTGCAACGAACGACATTGAGCAATAACGAACGGGGCAAGACTTTCGACTTTTCGTAAATTACGTGGTTATACGCTTTGGAAAAATTACCGATCTCTCGACGTATTCCCGAAATGGAGTTTGAACGGACGAAATTCCTAGACTCTCTAAGCTTTACGGTACGAGAGCCTTTATCTATTTTTAGTGAGTTACTCTATACCGATTTACCGTTCTCGATCTTTTGACCCTTGTTTCCCTTTTTATCTTTCTCCGTAAACGTTCTTAACGATTTCTTCCTTGTACCACGTAACTTCAGGATTACTCGCCGATCGCTGTATCCTTCGCGTCGAGGACGATAAGACGCAGCCCGTTTACCGTCTCGATTTTTCTGGGAATTAAGATTTCTACTAGTCCGATCGGTTTTTTGTATGAACTAAAAAAAATCGGTAACTCTAAAAAAAAATCCATTATAAAGATAATTTGTGTCAATTGCAATAGGAACTTGGCGATATGATGAAGCAAGAGAGGGAGAACGATCATATCGTACGTATAAATCGATCGTATCGTATAAAAATCGAATTCCGATCGGTTCGTCGTGTCGAGCAATCCACGTGGACGGTTTGTGAATTTCGAGGTCGACGTTAGTCTGTAAAACAAATTTTTATCGGAAGTCAAGTTATTCTCGGTCGCGAGTCTTTTGCGTCGTCGGAGGACAACATCATTTGTATTCGAGGTCAACAAATTCCATTGTATCGGAATATCCAATATTCTTATTATAATCTTGAAAGAGTCGTTTGCCGAGGATCTAGGTGGAAAAAAAATGCAACGATCAGATACGTCACTTCCTTACTTCCGGGATGCTCCCTCCCTTTACGTGTCCCGTACCCTTCCGGTTGGCACGTGTCCCCGATAGTGTCAAGGGGTGGCCAGGGGGCAGGAACTTAAGGGGCTGCCAGCGTAACGCGACCGACTCTCGCTTCCCGTCGGGACGAAAATAGACTTGGATTTTCGCACCCCTCGTAAGGCTCCATGTTGGCCAAATGAATTTCCGTCGGTAGGTGGTAGCGACCCTTGCCGCGTTACTCCAATGGAAGCTGAACAGCCGGAAGTCTCGTTCGCGATAACTGAACTTGCGCGGATCCTGACTTGGCTCTGGGTGAACCGAAATCGTATCCGGAACTCCAGATTAGAATGTTAATCGTATTTCTGTATATTTGGTTCGAAGAAAATTAATAAGTTGACATTTTTAATATGGTTTCCAAGTGACGTCATCCAATATCGGTATACACCCTTTTTATTTAGTTTTTGTATTTCGCACCAGTTTCGATCATGTCCGGTACTAGTCTGTCGTATATCGAATATCGTTAACAGTCTCACTTTCCGTCACGTAACCAGGAAGTGTCGTCTTTGAGGTAATTAGACTGAAACGCTCGCTGCACACGGAAACTGAACCGCGACCCTGAATTACGTTTCCCGCGACGTGTCACAGCGATCGTTGCAGAAGCAGTCACTTTTATCGTACAGGAAGAAAAGACACGGCTTCACCTTCGTCGCGTAGGATCTAACTGAAAGTTTACGAGATATCAGGGAAACAGCGACGAGGAGCGCGTAGAAATCCAAAATGGAGTATGTATGATTTTCAAATTATACAAAAAATAGAATTCCAGTACCTTTTAGGCACCGTGTGCGAATTTGCGTCTGACTATACGCGGACCTCAATACAATTGCGAATTGCATGTTCGGCGCGAAGTTCCTAAGGTAAAAATATCATTGTATGCTAAAAATGCACGGTATGGTAAAAATTTGTCAAAAAGTCGCGAAATTTCTAAGGCAGATATCAGCCTTATTATGTGTGCTATCCGTATGAGCTGTTCCTTTCATACCTATTTTTTTACCTGCTCTATAATTTTTGCATTAAACTGGTTTTTTTTTATGTCGTTTGAAATGGCAAAGATAATTTTTTTTTATTTCCGAACGAAAGTTTAACGATAATGATATGCGCGATCAATGGTCAACAAAAAAGAAATTCAATAATTGTTCCATTTTTGTATTTTGAAACGTTATATAACTTGTATGACGCGTACATTCATTTTTCACGCGGAACAACAGCACCGTTCGTTTCGTCGCGACCATTTGTCTTCTGGTACTGTACGCATGTAGCGACGTCTCGTGCGATAATCTTTTTTTCTTTTTCGTCCTTTTTCTTTCTCGCTTCAAGGAACCGTATACACATCGATATGGATCTCCGAACACGAGGAAGAGAGAAGATCGTTATTCAAATGGAGCGATAGTCGCCGGAGGTAGTTCAGTGGAAACCAGTTTAACGTTAAAAGCCATTTCCGAATAGTCGTCGGACTTGTTGGTCAACGAGAATGATGGACGCAATGTTTATTATATATGTACAAATGCGGTCTAGAGCATCTACCTAGTCAGTATATTCGTTTATATATGTATATATGTATATATATTTGCACAGGGTATATTTGAGACATATATATATATATATATATCCACGGGTCGACGACACTCGACATTACCAGTTACTAACCTGCGCAAAAGTCCCTTCTCTCGATATTGAACCGCGTCCACAACGGGGCTGCATAAATCACTCGAGTGCGCATAGAATCCAATCGGCTCTTTTAGTCATGTTTATAACGAAGACCTTCTCTTCTGCCACAGTCGTCAACTCACCGGCCATCTTTTTTCTCTCTCGCTCGCTCTCCTATTGGCTTATCCACCATCCGTTTCAGTCTCTCCCTCGCAAACTTTCCCTTTTCAACTTATCCGCGCACGTGCCTACGCGCAAAATCGCTACACATGCAAATCACCCATTGCAGCCGCATAAGGGGAAGAACCTCTTGACCGTCTATAGTCACGCCGTATGCGTGGGCGTAGCCACCGCTTGCACACATTATGCAAATGGGCATCTGCAGTGTGTAACGATTAAATTTCGTTAACCGCGTACACCAGTCAAATAACCGTTTATTTTAAATCGTTCAGGTCGACCAAAGAAAAGATTCTCGTGAAAGTAATTTGTCGGCCAGGGAGCCTCGTGCGTTAGGATCAACGGTTTTTGCGAGGGTCTGGTGTAACTTTTTTTCTTTCCTTTTCACGTCCTTCGATCGGCGGTAATGTTACTTTAAAACAGCCGCGGGACCGACGAATTTGGGCCAGGGTCTTGAAAAAAAAAGAGTGTCTAGAACAGAAAAAAAAGAACATTCGCGCGAGTCCGACAAACGTGTCCGATTTGATTTTGTCCTAGAAATGCTTTGACGGTGTCACTTGTCGTCGGTGAGAGACAGTTTGAATTCTCCCACCGTAGGACGTATGACGTATCAGTGTTCCCATTGGATAAGCTTCGTGCTGCGCGCGCAGCTCTTGTGTCGTCTGCTCCTGGTTTGGCTGGCGCGGCCTGACGCCGCGTCCTCCGTGCGTCCCGACTGTCTCCCATAGACACGCGCGATCATCCTTCAACGATGAAAATACTAAATTCAACGTTTACACCGGACGTATTTTCGCTTTCCCTCCGCGAAAGCTCTTAATGTCTCACCTAGCGACGTTGGGTAATAAAAATTCCACTTTCAGACCGGCTTAGTTGTCTAACGCCGTCACGCAATCTAACGTCTAAGCATATTCATGATGGCTGCGCATGTGGTGTGACTCTGTGCCGATATACATTTGACACTGTGGATAATGACGCTCGTCTCTCTGCTTTCTGTTGCAGAACAAGACCAACAAGAATCCTACTATACAGTTCCGAGGAAACGAAGGGGTAAGTTTGCATCTGACTTAATTTATCTTGAGCGTATAGCTGTGCGACGGGCGTTGAACCCCGAAGGTCAAGCGTCGGCTGTGCGTTATCGTAATCGCGCTGGTTAACGCGAATATATTTCGTTGCATGGAAATAACTATCGGTTGACTTGATAAAGTTACACAAGTTCAAGTAATTATGCTTTTGAGAAACGTCTCGTGGGCTTGGGCGCCGAGGGGGAACGAAGAAAGTGTTCTTCAATGGCTAATAATACTGCCTCGGTACCTATTGGTGGCTATCGCGAAGTGTCATCTGTCTGTCGAGAGACACACGTCACTTTATTCTCTCGTAAAGTGACAAATGAAAGTTGACATATTTTTTATCCCTTTCCTTTTATATTTTTCTCTCTTCATTTTTTCACGCTCTACTTTACCGACTGGTTCATCCGGTCGATTTGAGCTTGTTGGGTCTGAGAGAACAGGAAAAAAAATCTCTAAATAACTTTTTGAAGTGTTATCGATATTTCCTTAAATTCTGTTTGACCTCACGAGGAAGGTCACCTAATTCCACTTGACACCGGGCATATTCGACACGAGGACAATAACAGTATCGCTAGCACCAGATATTAATTTTTCGTAAATTATTTTATCGACGTCGAAATGATATCAAAATTTATTTTTTTTTTTTCTTTTTTATCGCGTGTTTTGAGCAGACTGCTGAAGTCAAGTAAAATTGTCTTTCGAATATCAAGAGAAAGACGATTGCGCTATCGCGAATTTGTATTCTCTATAAATTTATTTCAATGCGACCCGAGGAGATTCTCAAATCCGGGTTGAAATTTTTAATACGGCCGCTGCGAAGGTTTCTTGGTGAAGGTGATCGAGGTTGCGCACCGGCCAGACGAGATTACTGCTGATTTCACGTCGATTCTGAAATTGTCGTTTGGGTTGGTATCCAATACGGCGTTTAACGCTCCTCCCT
Organism: Calameuta pygmaea; assembly: GCA_031762395.1. Lineage (NCBI taxonomy): Eukaryota > Metazoa > Arthropoda > Insecta > Hymenoptera > Cephidae > Calameuta > Calameuta pygmaea. The sequence goes on along the minus strand of JASANN010000647.1, from coordinate 43,509 downwards.
CTCCTCGTCCTTCTCTCGATCGAGACGATCGCGATCTACGAACTTACTCACAGGCCTCGATCCAATTTCAATGAGCCCGAAGATATCGGAAAGTGTTCGAAGGCCGAGTCATTGACCACTGTGTCGGGTTCCTCTTTTGGGTGCGGCTTGCTCTTTTTTTTGGTCCTTTTTTTTATATCCTAACCTCTCTTTTCTTAGCGCTGTCGGTACTACAGACACGGAACGTCCCGGTAGAACGTTCATTCTCATAGGACTAATGCTGTGGCCTCGTTCGACGACATACCTATATACTCGTCACTGTAACTCCGTGCATATACGCTACTTGGAAATTCACGGAATGATTGCCTCGTTCGATTGCTTGATAACTTTGCTCAATTTCATCGTCGTCTATAGAGTAAAACGCCGTACCGGTTCTCATCGCGTTTCGATCGTCTATTAACATCGGTACTTTTCTCATCTAACGCTTCTAGCTCTGGCCTTTAAGATCCTACCTGGCGCACCTTCGCTTAACGGGATTTCGGAGGGTCAATTGAAATATTTTTTTAATCACTTTTTTTTCTGTCTTGACCAATGAAAAAAATTGTTTAGCTGTAAATGTATATTTTTCAAAATTCACTCAACCTCGCGATCCTTCTCGAATATCCCTATTTCTCATTACGTCTGCGACGAGACTTATCGTACGCGCTAGTGACTCGATCAATTGATTAGATGAATTCCAATTGCGGTCCGGGTCGAAACCTTCAAAAATCACTAGTAGGTCTTCGAACCCACGTGGCAGACCTGGTCAGACCACGTATGCGACAAGTCCCGAACTGTCCTCATCTTCTGCTCTGTCTGGTCCTAGTTTCATCCCTTCGTCTTTCAACCCTCCCCGTTCCTCCACCAAGTCCTTATCTTGCTTTCTATTTTTTTCAGACCCCCCCCCCTCCCCCCTTAACTCGCTACCTCATCACCTGACTATTCTTAGACGCCTTCGCGGTATTCGGAAATACCGCTCTCTCGTACCGCACCTCCTGTCCCACCGTCTTCATTCGACATCGCCGTTCGCTTCTGGACCTGGACCAGAGGTCAGCGAAGAGATCCCAGCCCTCCCCCGCTCATCCTTCTACGACTGTGTCTACACCAGTCGTTCATCCCTCGATCGGCCGATTTTACAGAAAATTCAAAATTCACGTAAATTTCCTCAAAAGTCTTTATTCGCGCCTTCGTCTCCTTCAAGGACGCGCATGTTCCTTCGCCATACCTCTCGTGCAAGTTTCAACGATGACAGGTCACGAATTTCGATTTGGACGATACTCTAGCAGCTCGCGCGAGACGTTTCGGGCAAAAGCATTAAGAATCGTGAAGTCGTCAATTCCATTTCTTTTTTTTTCTTTTTTTTTTGTCACGAAGTCTGTCCAAGAGTGCGGCAATTATTCCAGTATAATTCGCTCGTTTAACAGACGTCCTTGTCACGGGATGACGTGTATTCTGGGAGAACCGACTGTCTTGCCTCTCGATCCCTGTTCCTCCCAACACACGGAGAGTCAACAAGGTGGCGGCGTACTATATCTCTATATATAAATGCACACATATATATATCCTTGCTGGGCTATACCATTAAGCATCAGGGAATATGCAACAGTGTGTACTTGGCTCACCGCGTTGCGGTACGGAATGGTAGTCGCTGAGCCTTCACATTGTTGCCTTTCACTCGAGCTCAACGAGGCCTCACGATGATGTGGTGGTAGACCCAGCACGGGTCGCCACTAGGAATCGCTAAACTTCAGAGCTCCATTTCGAAATTCCATCCTTTCCCGCGATTCGTGCGACCGCTGCCTCTTTTCGTCCCGCAGCCGCTCCTCGTCTACTGATAACGCGCTGGGGAGGTCGTCTCCCGTCGGGTTTTCCTCGGTCGTGACGGTGCCTGATAAAAAAAATAAGAGCAAGAGAAAAAATGGAGGCGGAATGACGTAACGTTACGTATGGCGAGGATACGGCACTGGGATATGGGTGGGGAGGTCGGGGAATCCCATATTGGAGTATACGGTCGATTTGATAAACTATGAAAGCGTTGAACGGACCCCCGCTCCTCTCTCCTCTTTATACGTATTTTATATTGAGTTCTCACGAAGGCCTAATCAATGAGTTTTAATTGGAAGAAGTTGGGTTTGTTGGTCGTCGTGGTTCCTATATAT
>JASANN010000647.1:0-41049 GCA_031762395.1 Calameuta pygmaea | reverse complement strand
ACCTGGACCCATGCATAGGTGGTGCACGTTGCGCAGGAACCCAGAGGTTAAAGCGTGACCCGCATCTCCGTGAAAATACACGTGATACAGATACGCGTGAATATACTCAAGGACGTCGCCCGATGCGCACACTGCCCGCATGCCTCTCTGGGACAATCGGTCGCGTTGCAACAATCGTTGCCTTGTGTATTGTCCTACGTGCGTCAGTCATTGGGACGCGCCTGTATATGTAAATATATATATATATATATATATATATATATATATATATATACATCCCTGTTAACTACTCACCGGGTTACGCAGCTTTCATAAAATCTATATACTGATAAATAGGGCCTCCCTCTATGCAACTACCACCTTGTCGCGTAACGACGGAAGCGTCACTTTTGTCGCCGAGAGCATTTACGTGCGTGTGAAATTTTACTTAAATCTGTAAGGATAGCGTTTGCCTTCGATGTTTGATACTACGTTTTTGCATATATATATATATACATGTCTCTCGAAGTGGCGAAAGGCGAGCACTCACTCGGCGAAAAGGTCGTCCCGATTGGTCAGCGACAAATAAAGTTTTCGCGGTGCCGCGAGGCGTCTGGTAGAACTGGTTCTAAAGACCTTTGCCGCTCGCGCCTCCAGGCTTCGTATTTATCACGTCCCTTTCGTCTGCCCGTATTTGTTGCCGCGCATCTCTTACCCTTCTTTTCTTCCTCTCTCTCTCGCTCGGTAGTCCTAAGCTGTTGGTCTGTCTCTCTCTTACACCCGGTATCCTCAAACACAGTTTTCTTGGCTGCTCCACGTATATATTCCTTGTACCGCGAATCGTTATACATCCGTCGAGCTGACGTCTTCGGTCTCGACGATGACCGATTGAACAACCTGTTTCTATATATATATATATGCCATCATTACGATTGGTTATCCGATCCACGCGGCAATCCGCTCTCACGAGTTCCTCTTTTGATTTCGTAAATGGACGATCGGTTGGAGGGGTGGGGGGGGGGGGGGAATCAGCTCTCACGTCGATGCGATTGTAAATCGGCCTTAAGACGGATTGGCCGACTACGTACGTAAACGTCCTTCCAATTTAACCGACGAAGGACGTTCGTCCTGTTGCCGTTGAAAGCTGTTTTTTTATTTTTTTTATTACTCTTCTTCGTGTAGCCTTATTACTTTCCCTTTCGAGTTAATTGTCGACCTATGCTACCGACACGTGCAGCGCAGTCTTCTCTCACGGCTTTTGTATATCCTTTGGCATTCTTGTATTTTCACTGAGAGCTCTCATTTTCTCTTTACCCGATGTATCGGAGCGTTGCGATCGATGAAATTCGCAGCGGGTATTCAGCTGGTTCGTTCTTTGCTTTTCGATAGAGACAGTTCAGCCTGCTTCCGTTACATATACATGTACATATATATATATATATATGACTGAGAGATATTTTTGGAGAACGTAAAAAGTACTTAGAAAGTATTCGGGGAATCCCCAGGGAATCAGCTAACGACACGGGTCCCTTTACGCTTGACTAATTTTGGGCTCTGCATTTCCTTGTCTTCCATTCCGAACTCATTGAATTCGTCGTAACGAACTCTGTCGCACTCGAAGAATCTTTGATTGTCTCGAATGGCGGTTCGAGGAAGAATAAACAAAGGAAGAAAGAGAAAAAATAAATAAAACTAATACCTAACCTCGTTTCACGTGAGAATTTCTCAATTGGCAGTCCGTAGCCTTTTCCTTCCATCATTCTCTTGAACTCTCGCAGAATCCTCGTTGCTGTTCCGGTTCATCTAGTCCATTCCGCGTTCCTCAATACTAGTCTACGTTTCGTCTGCCTTTAGGTACACTCGGTAACGAACCATTGGCGCCATCTTTGTATCGTCTTTGCTCGTTATACTCGAACGCGCTCCGTACCACAGGGGTGGTACGTTTGGTTAGAGATCCTGGGGGGAGAGATTCGAAGTTGCGCAGAACTCGTCCTGAGAAGTAAATTTCGAACAGCAGGACTCGTAAATAAGGATCAAGGATATACAAAATGGCGCTAGATAGCCAGGACCTGTAAAACTAGATTTTCATATATACATATATATCTCTCCATTGAAATTGCCATCCAAACGAGTCTTCCAGGTATGCCGTGATATTCTCGTACGTTAAGACTATCGTCATCTCTCAAAATTGTCCGTTTGCCGTTGGAATAATTTTTTCTCGAACCCTTATTCGCCCCTATAACCCCCCCCCCCCCCCAAACTGTGCCAGGTCGGCGCGTAGTCGTTGACATTCATTAATTGGCCACGTTAACGAGTCTTCGTATTGTCGCGGCCATTGTTACCAAAGTGGACATTGCGCAATCGATATCAACGGATATCTCCATCCCGGCAATTCGCAGTAAGCAAAACCACACGTAGTCGTACATTTAATATCAATTTGACTCGTCAGCATTCCGCGACCACTCAGTTCCCTCGAATCGTAATGACGGTCAAGGACCGAGTGACCTCGGGTCAAATCTATAGAAGCACGCCCAGTACGTGTTAAGATTCCCGTTCCGTAGAGATACGGCCTCTTACCTACGTTCGTACGTATTCCGACGATCGCAGCGCCGCGCCCTTTTGCGGTCGCTAGGGGTAGCTCTCGTATGGTGACAGCAACAGGAGAGGAGGGGGGGGGGATTCTTCGGACCCGTCGGGGACGACGGAACTTTGATCCTCGTGCACCGGTAGAAAGACACGTGACACGTGCTAGTTTCCATCGCAGTCGCACATGAAATATTTACGCTCTCTTTGCACCCTTCGACAGTATCGCCTCATTTTAAACCCTCTCGCTCTCTCTCTCTCTCTCTCTCTCTCTCTCTCTCTCTCTCTCTCTCTCTCTCTCTCTCTCTTATGCTGGCCTGAGAACGTCTGACAAGGGCAGCAACTTCGTACCCTCCCCTGTCTGAACTCTCTACTGGCCTGGACGCAGTCCCTTCATGAATATTTTAAGAATTCTCGTGAAAGGAGAAACTGGCCCCACGCGAAGATCATATTTTTACAGGGTTCAAAACCTGCTTTCGTGATTTTGGCTCAAAATCGTTTCATCCCCTCGTAAACGTTTTTAAGGGTTTTATATAGATTTTGAGAAATTTCACGATACGTGACTTAGAGAGCGGGGTCTTGCTTCGTTAGCTACGCCCCTGTAAGTCTTACCCCGTAATCCTCATCCGGTTACACGATACTTTGGTTGTCCTCGATGGGTAACTTGTTTTCTTTTATGGCATAAGAATAGACGTGTGGACAATGTACGAATAAAGCCTGATTCTTATGACCGTCGTTGTCGTACCGCCTATTGGTTTATCTTTCCACAGCACTTACGGACCTCGGACCCCCCCCCCCCCCGTAGCCATTTTGATGATTTGTTCACAGTGTTCCCATAACGGTTTTTTACTTTGACGCTTTCAGCCATCCTGACAAAGTGTACGATTTGTTCTAGTAGTCGGTTCCTTGTGTCTGCTTCAATTCAAGCACGAACGGCCGATAATTAACTATACTTATACAGTAGTACTTGTAATTAGACACGGTATATTGCACGCGGTATTGTATACCCCGTCTGTGCTGTCTTTGACTTACCGAGAAGAATGAATCGCGTGACGGGCTGTTTATTTGGAATTGAATTTCAAGGACGCGTTATCGTAGTTTGTGCAATCTTACGCAACATTGATATCTTGTGAAGCGGAGATGCGTGTAACGTGTGACTGTTAAAATTTGATATTGACATAATTGGAATGTTGTATAAGAATGTGATACCGAGGAGTTTAATGTGTGTCGATGTAAGAAATATTTGAATTTTTTGTTCTCTCTCTCTCTCTCTCTTTAAATCCATCTTTTCTCCGTAACCCTAAAAGTTGGCACGGCAATATTGTGTCAGCTGAAGTTGGCTACGTCTCGCTTGACTTTTACGGTATATCCAACTTCAGGCGGTAGAAATACTTGTGATTTGACCTGTACCAGTTTTCCTTGATTTAGTTGAGAGCTCTCGTCGATTTTTCGAAAATTCTTCAAATTGTCTGGTCGATTGTTTTCTTGTATCCAAATTCACGGAGGTCTGTGGACTGAATTAGCGATATACACGCCATTTTGTTTCTTTTGTGTAGATTGACTTGCTTTTTCTTTGAAAAATTTTTCACTCGTCTCGCGTGCCTCATTCTGTGTATTTTGGAAAAAAAAAAGCTCCTTTTTAACGGATACACACGGTAGTCGGCATACATAGACCGTTCGAAGTAACTTCCTGCGGGGAGAGACAGCCGAGTGAAAGTCATTCGCCACTAATGAATTCGGAATTTCAGTAGCTACTTTGCTACTACTTGACCCCCGCTATATAGTGTATATATATATATTTATGTACAAGACTTTTTATATACATTTGTAGAGTGCAAATATTCTATAGTCTCTCTCTCTCTCTCTCTCTCTCTCTTTATATGTCGACGCTCCGACTAATGAGCGTGTCTCAATTTCTTTATACAAATTAAACATGGACGCCCAATTGACGCTAGCCTGTCGAAGCGCGAGGTGTAAAATTCATTTCCATGTCGACGACGACGACGACGACCTTGCCGCACTTTACTACAGCAGACTTCCGGCGACCATTGTGCTCCTCGCGTCACTGTTTTATGGACATTCGCAAATACTGGAATTTCCCTTTCGATTTACTTACATTTTCTACCTTACCGACGGGGAATTTAACAAAACGACTTTTACGGCTCTTTCTCATGCTATCTTCGACGCGTACGATTTGCCTGGACATCGCGCGACGCTTTTATAAATATTTCCGTAAAATTGCTGGATTCACAGAAAATTCATTTATCCACGCTACACTCTATAAGCTTCTTCGTGGAATCTCTCGAAATTAACAAGCAACGAATTTCAATCAATCTTTCCTTCCCGTACTTTTCCCGGTAATCGCACGTGTTATCGACTTTACATACGACACCCCATATTTATTGGCATCGATCGATTTAAAATTGATTGCATACCGTTATCGGTATCAATAGAGCAAAGGAATTTTCCCTGCGTTTAACCGATTCATGAAAAATATCAATGAACACTTTCACAGATAAGAACAACCACCGTGGTAGTTCGTCCCGATAAGCGGATAAGGATATAGCTGTTATCAGCTGATAAACAAATGGGAGCCCGACTCTTACCCATTCTAAGAATATAATACATATCCGCATGAACGGCGCATGGAACGACCCAGCAGCTGGATAAAGTGGGCGGACAGGGGGGAGGGGGAGGGGGAAGGGATACGTACAAGTAGCTCGAAGGTCTTCGAGAAAAGCCGGAAGTCATGGACTTTCCGGAACGATGGTTTTTCCCCGGTAACAAGGCAATACGAGTCGGCTCGGATCGTCTCGAAGAAACAGACGACGAGGCGGACGTGCGTCATTCCTCTTCTTCGTAAGCAGTTTGGACTGTTTAGCTACTGAGGTCGTCGCATACTCGCTGACGCACGGGTACGCCACACTTAAAGTGCAATTACAAGACTGTACTTTGCACAAGTAGACGGAAACACGCTAAAACGTTGTCCCCTTTTATCCTTGTCCCTCCAATGAGAAATCCTCTTTACTTTTGACTCTGGCTCTAATATCCTCCTGCAGCCTTATACACACCCCCCATCGAGTTCACTTTAATCCCATAGCTTTTCCTTTTTCCTCCCTATCTACCAGTTCGCCCCCTGTGACGTCACCGTACCCTTATACCTGACTAGGGACACTCGCCTAGACAAAACATTACTTGGTCGGGATCGCACGTGCGCCTGACCCCGCCCCTCTACCTTACCGACGGCGTCTCCAAATAAATTCCTCGAGTTAGAAAAACTAAAAGGCAGATCGGTGTTTAAGCGACGTGCGAAGTGAAAGAAAATGTGAGGTCGTCCCTGTTTTCCCTACCTTCGTAACCGGTTAGAGTATGTAGATAATATTTTAAAGTCGCTCGTTACCGCGACTTCCTACGATAAATCTATCAGCGACAACGACAGTGTCTTCTTGTCGAAGTCTTGCGGGCGTCACGTGTCCCTGTGCCGTACGTACGTAAAATACGACGAACACCATTTAGCAGAAGCGTCCGGACGCTCAATCGCTATCTCAGCACGGGTACCAACTTACTCGACCTCTTACGTTTGTTTATTTTGTGTTTTGCTTCTTCGCTGCCGTCCTCTTGCGAATTACGTGTTGCTGTCGTACGCCGTTGCTTTTTCAGGGCAGTTACGCAACGGCTCGACATAGCGACGTGCCGAATTTGTCAACAAGGTGGCACTACGCTCGGGCCACGTTTGTCGTTAAATCATTTTTTCCTTTATCTCTGAGCGATCTGCGAGCCTTCGCTGTTTTCGCTTCTGTTCGTCTCCCTCGGCGGCTCGAAGCTTTAAGCGATTTCGCAAATATCGTCGATTAAAAGTGACAAACATCGTGCGAGGAATTAACGCGCTTACATGTACAAAAATAAATTGACCTTTTAATACTCACGTGGGGCTCGCGGTTACCCCCATAAACATGCACGGGGACTATTTCAACGTAGAAATAGTCTGAAATGTACGCATGCGCGATTCCCTGTATTATGGATTTCTACTGATTGGTAGGATCGTTCACAACGAACGACACTTGCCAGCAATTTAATTTTGGACGCGTGCAGTGTTCATGGGTATTAGGTGTATGAGTTAGAAGGGGGTGGCACGGGGGAGGGACGGACTTCTAGAAGATTCCGATGCGATAATTTAACTACTGCGCTTCGCGCTAACGATGACTGGCACTTATTAAACGCGACGTTTTTGTCGCCCACATGCGAACTACTTAAGTCGCCTCATTTTTTCTTCTCTTTTTTTTTTCTTCTTCTTAGCGAACTATTTCAATTTTCATGTACGCGTCGTATTCCCGGAGTACGAGTCCGTGGAACGCGTTACCGAATCTCTACGTATATGTGTATCGTGTAAATTCACACGAATCGCTGCCAGACGCTGTGGATATCGCGTTGACGCTTCAATGTAAATGCACGCGTCGATTGCAGCGTGAAATTTGCATAGCGAGTTGTACGATAATACTGATACGTACAGAAGGAGGAACGACTTCCTTAAAGATAAAGTCTGCTCGACTGCTTCCTCGTTGAAACACTGTCCGGATGGTAAAATGATAAGGGAACAACGAATTCATTGTCGGCTGATTGATTCGCTGTTTTTTTTTTTTCAACGAAAGATCCTGTCCGTTCCATTCAGATCGTCAAGGGAGGGTAAAATCAGGATGAAAAAAAAATCGTTCGATGAGAATCGAAAGGAGACAAAAAAAGTTGGACGAAAACTTCATAATTTACCTGGGAGCCGCATGGCAGACGTAAAGGCCGAGGCAAAGGATTTCTGAGTAAACGCCAAGGAGGTATTGCGATCGCGAACTAGAGAAAGTAATCTGTGTACCGACCGACTCGCCTCGCCATTGTGTCGCAACGAGCCGACGGGTTGGTTAACCGTCTCGACTTTTCGTATCGAGAAATATTACGGGTCTCCGTGAAAATACGATAAAATATTATCGTTAGTAGAACGACCTGTCTTTACCTTTTTTTTTTCGAAGTATGACGCGATACTGCGAAATCATATTGGCGGTAAATTCAAATATTCACCCTCCCCCCCTCCCTCCCCTCAGTGTCTCTTGACATCCGACTGTATTGCCATATCGGTGAGATGACATTGTGTGACGCTTATCTTAGAGTCTCGCCTATAGTCTTCGTATGCATCTTGGTGTTGGTCGATTACGTAGCACACGTGTAAGCCAGCCTTTACGTCATAGCCTATTCACAACAATAAATCAGGCCCGAGACGTTCATCGATCTCAAACATTTAATAAAGCCTCGTGACGCAAGTGCATCTGACAAATTGTCACTTCCGGTTTAAATTTCATAAACACATATCTCAGTCTGACCGTAGTTAGGATATATTCGTAGGTAAAGTGCTCCGAACGACTTTGTTTTCAATCGGCGACGTAGTCAATAAAAATTCCAAATCTGCAGTCGCTCACAGCCATCTATGTTGGACATTGCCACGGTGTCGCGGTTTACTTTTGATGGCAGATATATATACATATATATATATATATATGTGTATATTAATTGAGCCGATTGGACTGCTCTCACCGTTTCACGACGAAAACCAAGCGAGAGTCCCCGCAAAGGGAAAAGATGTCGGCTTCGTCCAGCAGCAGCTCCTTTATGTAAACCTTGAGGCTAGATCCGGATTCTTGCGAGTGGCACGAGCATACGGGAGTGAGAGGGGAACGTATTTGAAACGTGGCGAGACGCGAAGGAGGGAGGGGGGCTGGATACGAGCGAAGCCGATGGTCGAGGGGTTCGTGGAAAGAGGGGTAGATCGGGGGTCGGGGGGGAGAAAGAGAGAGAACACAGTGACGGGTATAGAGTCGTAGCCGTACTCTGGTGAAGAGTGTAAAGAGAGACAGAGGGAAGGAATAGAAGGAGGAGCAAAGAGGTGACGAAGTTGCGACGGAGTAGGCGCTGCGAGCGGATTGGCGGGTGAAGGGACGACGGTTCCACGCGCACACCGGCGGAGTTGCCACTGGGGAAAAGGCTCTGTGCGCGCGTTGGCGAAAGTGTTCTCTTATGTTACACTTACGTGTGTCCTCGCGAGAATGTGCAACCGAAAAGAATCACGATGTTCTAGAACCTTTTTACCGCGACGCGAGATGAGCCCCCGATCGAAAACTTTTGGGACTGTCGTTACGATCGAGATCGATGACGTCACAGAGGAGCGAATTAACGCGGCAAATTCAAATCGTTCCGCACTGAGCATTCAATCGGATCGTACAATACGCGTCGCTGACCTTCCGACTCTTCGGTCCTATCGAACGCCCGGCTCTTCCGGTGGCTGAGAAACTTGACGCTACTTTGAAAATGAAGGAAAATAATAGCCGGAACGGATTCTGGTGCTGATGCCTATTGATCAGCCTTGCCAACTGTAACCCACTGTTTGTCCATTCATCGTGACGGCTTCTATTCCCATGAACGGCTTCTCCTCCTTTTTTTCCCCTATGTACCTCCTGGTCCCATCCTCGTGGCCCAGTCGTCGTCCTACGACCGTCCTGGCTCACTCGACTTTTTCAGCCTCCACGCGTCCACCTTGGCATCCAAGTAACGCAGGGTACAACTCTACTACGTGGAACGATAATCCACGCTCTCTCGGGCAAAGTCGCCCAGTCGATACGCAGTATCGGCGGGTCTTAATAAAAATGACCTCGTTTCTGTCAAACGGAGGTTAAGTAACTTACTGTATACCTATAGCCATCGTTATACTTCCTTTCACTAGTAACGCGTATATATCCACTGACAGGCCCCGCCCCCCTTTTCCCGTTTTCCCCCATCTCTTGTCTCACGACGTTATCATGGTCGCGCCTGATAGTCTTGTCGCGTCTCAGCATCGTCGACGTCGACGAGCATAGTATATTATTCCGGGCATGCAAAATTGATGGGTTTTGATTTACTGTGAGATGAGTTGGCGGCAGTATGGCTGACGGGGAGGGGGGGAGGGGGCGAAGGGGACTGGGTGAAGGCTCTTCTGCGCTGGCTCCGGACTCCCTTCGTGAGGTTTAGACTCCCTATGGTTATCTCTGTCTTTTCTATCTTTGTCTCTCTCTCTCTCTCTCTCTCTCCCCTTCTACTCAATCTCTTATGTCGGCTCTCTCGCGCCCTCTTTCTTCTCTCTCTTTCTCTCTCTTACTCCCAAGCGCGTATCGATGGTATGTAGGCTGTGCCACATCCTTGCCCGGAAACCGTTACCTGCCTTTACACTGAATGGAGCTTGCCATACCGTTGTTCCCGTACACGAATTTACTTGTGGCTCGCTCCGGCGCTCGCACCGGAAGTCTGTGCGATTCACGATTCGGCATTATTTAAACTCTACTCACCCGGCCGACTTCCGCTTTTCAATCTGATACATTCATAACGCTCAGTCTTGCTGGTCGACCGTGCCTATTACCTTTACCTGTCTCTCCCGGGCCTCCTGGTGCATGTTGTATCCTCGGCTTGGTATAGAGCAGTACCCAGTATAGGTTAGGTTAGTTTCGATTGCATTCATTCTCCCGTGTCAGGCTACTTCCGCCTCTTGCACTTCGTATAGCCTTTTATCGGAGGCAACTTTCCTTCCGATTAACCGAGATGCCGCGTAGAGTAGAAGAGTAAGGGGTCGCGCGCGCATTCTTCCGTACTCGTGCAGCGGCACAAGCGGCTAAAGGCGCGTTCGCACGGCGATCGATCCGCGAGAGCAACATTCCAGTCGGTGGTCGAGCGGCGCGGTTTCCGAGTTCCTAGCGCCGTCTTTGGCATCAAATCGATCTCTCGTTCCTTGCCCTTCTCTCTTATTATTATTTCTCTTTTCCATTTCTATCGCTCGTTCTTAAAAAAAAGAAAAGACTTCTCTTGGGCCGTCAATCCCGGTCTCGAATAATACTCTTTATTTTCACGTTTCTCTTGCTTCATTCTTTTTTAACTTTCTTTCCTGTTCTTTTTCATGCATTTTTTTTAATTATTATATAACTTTAAGGAATTCACTCGGAAGTCTCTTTCTGTTGCCTGAAACTGACGTATGCAACGTCCGTGTTCCGATAACTTCCGTCTTACATACTTAACTTGTATTCGCAAATATTTATCTCGAGATAATCGACTTCATTTTGCTTTGTTATTTTTTTTTACTTTATCTCTTTTAACACGCCCATGTCACCGACACGCTCGACGCCGACGCCACGGCGACGACGGGGTAGCTTCGGACGCCGGGCGAAAAACTTGATACATACCTATATCCCGAAACCAGAAATAGACGCCACTTGGCAGCATTAGCCTCTCTCGACAAACCCTTCAAGGCTCTGACATACGATACCGTTCGCTTTTCTTTTGTACGCCAACGGCTTTATTTGCCAAATAAACTCGCATTCAGCCTCACGCCGGAGATTCGGGCACGTCGAACGCTGCGCGACGAATTTTTCGTTATTTCATTACGAATTTATTACACATGTACAGTATGTGCGTTCGAATGATTTCGATAAGCCATTTTCCGTTATTGAATCTTGTAATTCTTTTTTAACCGACTCGATACCAATATTCACGAACGTCGTTACGATCCTTTGGGTGGCGTTAGCGAACCCAATTAATTTCCTGAAGTAAAATGGCGTCCTTCGATCAGAATTAATAATTTAATCGATTCCGCACGACGCGTGCGTGTCCGTTTACGGTTTCGTATCGTGGCTTTGGAAACATTTGCGAAAACGGGACGGGAGGGGTCGGGGAGGAGGGAAGCGAATCGAGGATAATGATATCGACAAGCAATGACGTCAGGTGGCGCCGTGTAGGCGTCTCGTCGTTTCATCCCCTTGATTACTACCCTTCGCTGCCCACGCGTACCCATCGCCTGCGTAAACTTTCGGCGCACCCGCGTAACTGTCGTTTCGATAAGTTTCTTTTACATCCCCCATTTTTTACCATTAACCTCTTTTCCGCGAAAAGTTAGCTGTTACAAAAAAAATTATCCGAATCATTCAACAGCGGATAGGACTCTTAAACCATGTCGTACGACACGCCGAATTTTTTTTCAAAATTGATATCAACCTTTCGAAAATTTCCTTCGATCACGTCACTAATACGTGTATAGATTTTCAGTAGCTGTGCCAATTAGTAGACTGGATGTCATTAGCAAGAAGATCGGCTTAACAGTGCAATCGGGTTAGGCTGTGTACATGAACATTTGAAATTCCGAGCAACGTAGCAACGTATTTCTCAGCGATCGTTGCGTCTCTCTAGTCGTCAAGAATCGTTTATCCCGGCGTTAAATAAGGTTAAGGTATTCCAGGAGTGGGAAGGGAGGATATCGTCAGCGTGTAAATAGAGCCGACGAAATGTGGATTATTGGGTCGTGGCTCCGAGTGGGCTCTAGTAACGGTGTAATTTTCCGTGGAACGTACCATTGCCGGTTGCGGAAATAGTCGTTAACGCGTTGCTTTAACGGTCGTCGAGACTCGATAACTGTGGCAGATTGACCGAGGAGAAAAAGAAAATAAAAAGTAACCAACGCACCAGTATAGTGGGCACGGAAACAGAAACGCAATTAGGAATAGGAATATACATAACCAGTAGGAAGAATATAAACGAGGAATGGGAGCAGGAACGGGACCTCCGAGAGTCACGACAGTCAGGCCTTTACTCGTGGCACGGTCAATCACGACGAGCTGTTTTATAAAGAGGCCGATCCGCTTGAAGCTCGGTCGTTCAAGGTCACCTTGTAACGGATAGAAAAAAGAGATCGTCAGCGTTATCGTAGACGTTCGAGGGGGCAAAGTTCGGTCGGACTTCGTAACGGGAAGTTTCCATTTCTTATCGGACACCGATAACTCTACGTTACTGTCGAAAATTCGAAATTTCAATGTCCCGCCTGTGAGACATGACTGCACACGTCTTCAACGTCAATGGACAGTCGTACACACACACACACACACGCGCGCGCGCGCACACGCACGCACGCACGCACGCACGCACGCACGCACACACACACACACACACACACACACATATGTTTATATGGCCTGTCGTATATTTTAATTTGTTTACAGCTTTATATTTCCGCGGTTTTAATGTATTTACATATATAAGCGGCTACGAGACATATACGTACCAGGCATACGAGTCACGTGCAGTAGGTGCTCATGTTACGCACACGCGCCATTATACGTATTTAACGCTAGTCCGCTATGAGGTTTTCGTATGTAGCGGGTGTGCGAACAGTTTCACGTGATCTCATTACAGGCAGTTATGAGCTATTGCGAAATGATCGACGCCGTCTTTGTTATTTTTTAAATTTAATTGTCGATTACTTACTTCCGACGTGTCGCATAATAGTCCCCATTAAAATCCAAGGATTACCGTCGCGACGCTTAAACATCTAAAACGTTACAGGGTATATAGGTTAGTATCGCAACGGTATACATATATGATTTACTCTTAGCAGGTCTAACGTCACGTGAAACGCGAACGGTATACGAGGTGGTAGAAAAAGATAGGAGAAATATAAAGAGAAGAGAGGAGTCGCCAGTCAAGTATAATCCGATGCATAACCTATAAAAAAAATTGTAGCCTCCGTTCCGCCGTCTTGGAAGAAAAACATTGGGCTTTCAGGTAGCGTAGCTGCTCCGTGTACAATGGCGTCGAGAAAACGTTACCGGAGGCGGACAGTTTCTATGGATGAGAAATCGAAGCTCGAATTTACGTCGCTTCGGCAGTCGAACGATTTCAAGTCGTACCGGTTGTGACTGCTAATGACGAAAACGTTCCACGTATTTCGGGACACCGGGTAGATGGATGGTCGGGCGCGTCTTTATTATTAGTATACTTATGTATCTCTTGGTACGGAATATTTTCGCGTTCGCCTCCCAGTGGCGACGCAGTCTCTTCGTGTGTGTTGTTGGTGGCTTTGCTTGAATCGGTCGCGTAACGCGCATGCGCGCCAGTGTCACGTACTCTTTGTCCTCTGTGTGTTCGTTGCGCGCGAACACTCGAGCGTATGGCTGCCTAGCACCGCGTGCCGTTCGGTGGGGTCGCGCATGCGCGCGTCGC
This sequence comes from Calameuta pygmaea, assembly GCA_031762395.1. NCBI lineage: Eukaryota > Metazoa > Arthropoda > Insecta > Hymenoptera > Cephidae > Calameuta > Calameuta pygmaea. Next base: position 27,438 of record JASANN010000647.1, on the reverse strand, counting down.
CCAGACTCGTCTTTTTTCGTTTGGTCTCGTCTGGTGTCGGGTGTCGCGCGGAACGCGGAGACACGGCAGGGGGAGGTCGCGTGACGCGGCGTCGTGGGTATATAAGCCCAACGGATCCAGCCAAAGTCAGCCACTCACCAATTGGCTCCAACGTCAGCTTTACCCGACTGGCTCGAGTCGAGCGAGAAACAGGCTATACCTTCTCGTCGATTGGCTCAGACCCGTTTCACTCCGTACGGAGCACCAGCGCGTTCCTCCTTGCAACGCTGTCGTCGTTGCATTGAAATAAACGGAGTGAACGAAAGGGAGGAGGCGAGAGGGAGAATTTAAAAGGGTGAGACGAAGAGATACTGAGAGAGGGAACGGAAGATAAAAAAACAAACGAAAAGACAAATAACACGGAGAAAGAGTGTTCAGGCACAGGCTGTTGCACAGGTGAGAATTTCAAAGCACGTGGCGCTACTGGTGCGACTGGCACGTGGCTTTGCCGACATTAAGGTCGAACCCGTGCCTTCTTCGAAAAGCTCTCTCATACACGTTACGGTAGGTCGGTAAACGGTGACGTGTAGGAAACGTTGACCCAGGTCTCGTACGGTTAAACGGAAGGTGCTGAAATTGAAAAAATTGGATACGCGTATATAGCAACCCTGTAAATCTATATATACACAAAACATAACACAAACTGAATGAACACGCGTGTTTCCTTCCATTGCACATGACGCGTCTCCATGGGTTAGGTGCGACGTATGAGGATGCTCGCGTGTGACTCTATTACGGAAATCAGATTTTCGACCTCGACTGTTTGCTATTGCTACTGTCGTTACTCTTCAATTGGATTACGATTTTTAAACGGTGCAACTCGCGGGTCGACGTATCTTCGTTTACGTCATTCGTGTTTCCTCTGACTCCCCCTTCCGACCCCCAACCGTCATCACTGGTCACCATTACTCTACGACATACCGCCAAAATACAAATTCGACCTAGACAGCCCCTCCGTAGACAACACGACGATCCTCGAGGTTTCTCGAGCAGATTTATTTTCGACGAACCAAATAACACCGGGGACTTTATCGCTCGGCCAATACGCCTCCTCTGCCAGGCTAATAAAAGACATTACGCAATCGGCATTCGCCGACGGTAATAATAACAGTTAGCTGAGGTTGTATCCTTGCCTATCGTATACGAATTGCATCGTATACCTTTGCATCAACTTATATACACGTATAATGTAGGACCGAATGAAGCAGCGACTTATCTGCTGTTTCTCTACCGTCAAGTCTCGAGTCATAGGAGCAAGTAGCTTCGGGTACGTTAATAATAGACGAATTACCCGAAATACTTGTGTATAACGCTCGTAAGAAATTCTTTGACGCTTTTCTACCGGGTGGGCATCGGTTCAAAATATTGCTCGAAAATACGCCGTTTATATTCCTACGGGAGGATACTCTTTTTTTTTTGTCTAATCGATGACTATAGTATCGATAACGGGGAAACCTTATTGACGTAATTGCTTTAATTAAAAATTGTTTTTCTCCCTGTCTCCCCGCTCAATTGTATTTACGTCGGTTAACGTACGACGATGGCTGTTGTCGTCGTCGTCGTTCCTTATCGCGGTGCTCTTATCGAGAATGATCCGATGACCGTGGAAACTAGATTTAAACCTTTTTCTCGACATTGCGCTCGGCTTGGCAAACACAGTGACTGGCGGGAACCGAAGGACACGCATAATTTTACCTAGAACGTCGTTGGCAGCCGCGCGACCCAATTTGGGCTTTGTCTATGCAGACACCTACCCGTCGGGGTGTCGAGCGTCGCCTAGTAAGTTGGACTGGTGGAATTCAAAAATACGTGACGCAACGTACCTGACCCCCCCCCCCCCCCCCAATGTTTTTCTCTTCGTCTCTTATCTCCCGTCTCAGTTGCCTCTCTTGATTGTACCCGCTGCTCTTACACGTTAATTCTAAAAATACGGCTTTTTTCTCGTGAAACGTAATGTTTAACCTGTCAGCTGTGCATCTACAATGGATATAATTCTTTTTTGAAACCTACTGGAAACGATGACTGTCTCCTTTTTAGATTTCTTCGGGTTTCTCTTTCGGCTAGTAGTTCCTTTCTGAAACGGTCGAAAGATTATTTTTTAACGATCCGAAGCCATCTTTCATGTCTGATATAATAATAATGTACAGTTTATGCTGTTGCGTAACAGGTTTATTCAATGCCGCGAGACTGGAATTTTTTTTCACTTTGTCTCTTTTTTTTGCTTCTTTATCGCATAGGTGACGTCATTTTTAGACTATCCTGTACTGTCTTTTTTTTCCTATTCTTTGACTCTCCCGATTCGAAATTCCCGCCCGATTCTGTCGCACGTCGATAACTCTTTGACGATCACGTACGTCAACTTCGGCGAGTGGAATCGTACGCGGAAGAAGTGAAGGAAATTAAGGAATGTAAAATTATCCGAGGTCGGTTCGTTGGATCCGTTCAAATTACAACGTGGGAATGAAAGCTTTATTCTCGATTTATTTTTAGGATACCGCAAAGTACGATCTTTTCGACGCGTATGCGATTTCGCCTCGTGTACGTCGGGCTTTTGCCACTTCGGAATTCTGCATTAGTAATTTCTCATGCATCGTAATCGCGACCGACGTACTGGAAATCCTTGCAAGTCACGGAGAGTTACGGCGAATCGACTATGTTTTTTTTTATGAACAATCTTTAATCGCTTCGCATACGTCGTGTTGACAATTTTTTATTTTTTTTACATCCGTTATTAAAAATTATCACGTCATGGGTATTTCCCTTTCTTCGTTTAACTTTTTTCGAACTTTTTTTTTTCTTTCAAAATTCGTACTATCGTCCGTTGTTGCTACGTCGGAACTCACGTCAAGGCTAAACGAGTTCGTTATCTCTCTTTTGCACAATGGCAAACCAATCCCGGCAATGCCCGAGTTCATGGAAACCCACTGTGACTCGTCACAATTCTATCTTGGGATCAACGATGACCATCCCTCGATAATCGATAAGCAAACGATGCGTTTGAAGAGGAGACAAGATAATAAACAAAGAAAAATATTGACCCGACAAAGATGAAAGATATTCAAAATTCTTGGTCGGTTTGAAAAAAAAATTCTTATACATGTCACTTGAAAATTGTAAATAATTAGACAATTTTGTAAAATAAAAATTAATGATCCTCAAGTTTAATTGTAGATCTCAGGTATGGGCCATGTCAAAAACAAGTATATTTGGGTAAAGATTCCGATAACATTCCTGCTCGCAGTTCTATGTGTACATACACATATACTCATATACTCATATACTCATATACTCATATACTCTACTAAGCTCACCATTTACCGACCTTGACTCGACTGTCCTATCTGTCGCTTTGAGCCACTCGATAAAATCCCTCTCGGCGACAAGGGGGTAGGGGAAGGTAAACAGGAGGGGAAGTGCAAAACAAAATTCCGATGAAAAAAAAAATCCAAAACGATAAAAGTCGATTAAAATTCAGTGATTTCGAAGTTATTCCGTCGAAACGATAAATAACGTATATCTGAACATACAAAGTGATAACGAAATATCACATTTTCGTATTGTCTCTCAAACCATAAGACAGTCGATTGAATTGCTAACTAAGCTCGACGCCACTTTGAACTCTTAACCCCATAGGTCACTGCTCCACCCGTAGGTTATATTTCCTTTCATTTCCGTTTCCTGTATTTTCATTTTTTTTTTTCGTCCTCGCCTCCCGTTTTCTCACATTCGCTCGATTATAGGAATTCATCAACCGTACCCCCCCGCCAAATTCCGAGAAAACCCACTTCACGAGCTGATAAGATAATCCAAATTATATTCGCATGTGTCAATCCCGTGCGCGTCTTATCACATCGTCCTATAGTTCACCGTCGCGCAATCAATACCTAATTATCAGTTTAAACTTTTGCGAAGAAAATCGTATCTTACGACACACACATATATATATAACCAAAACGTATAATTGTCTGTCAAATATACACAGTCAATAGTTACTACGCGCGATTAAATATTGATAACGCACATGTGATTTCGTTCGAAATGAATCCTCGTATATTTCAATAATTTTCTTTTTCGGCTATTAGCTAACACCGACTCTCGGCGCATTACCTTCCATTGGGGAATCAAGTCCGTCGTTCCGAGGTCATTGATACCAGTGACCTTATTTTCCAGGAAAGATGGTTATCTGTCCTCGCGAACTAAGAGGAGGAGAATCCTATTTGATTCGTTAGAATTTCCAAGCCAGAGCGTCGTGACTGTACTCGCTGGAAGGATAGGCAAATTGGTATTCGCGAAGGTATTCGTCGGTGGTGGGGATGAAAGTCTCGATTCCATACCACCCTCCCCTACGTCCCCTCCTCTCCTTCGATCCATCCCCGCTTTCAACCCTCGGAAATCGCCCCGCGCAACCTTGTCACCCGTCTCGTGCTACACGGAATAGAAGTACAGGCCACGCCAAATTTGGGTGTCACGCGGAATCGACAACCTACTGACACACTAATCGTCCATCGCGAAATCGTGCTCGCTCGAACGAGGAACTAGGCAACCGTATAAGTTGAGTCGCGGCTGCCGATTTACATTAGACGAACGATGACGCAACAGTCGTGCTGAAACTTTTCTCTCTCTCTTTTCCTTTCAGACGTGACTCTCTTCTCTCTCTCTCTCTCTCTCTCTCTCTCTGAAGTCTTTCAACCCTCTCGATTTCATATGTTTGCCTGATTTTGTTTTTCTAGTGACGCGTTCTCCCTCTTGGACTCTATTTTTTTTATCTCTTATCCGTATCTCCGATTTTCAGGTAATCGTGGATGAAAATTTGACTTTTTCGAATTTATTAAAAAAAAAAAAAAAAAGGACATATATGATAGGTATTGCAATGACAGCTGTCAAATGATTTTTATATTTAATCATTTTGTTGATATCGAGCTGTCTGTCTATCCTGTATGGGTTTCCTATCAATGCTGGGTCTAAGGTATATGTCACGTGAACGTTAGGGCGGATCCACAATGCGCTGCTTCACCTGCGACCACCCGTTACATACACCTGGGACGCAGATTATCGTGCGCACGTGTCTTTTTAACGGGATCCGAGATAAATGGGTCGCCGCGTTGTAACACAGCCTTTACGAGAGAGACTGTGTCTACGTAGTCGGAGAAAGAGATGGAAGGGCCTGAAGGGACATTGGAGAGAGAGAGAGAGAGAGAGAGAGAGAGAGAGAGAGAGAGAGAGAGAGAGAGATAGAGATAGAGAGAAAAGGGAAAAAACTTCGCACGTTCATGCGACGTTCCTGGAATTTTGGAATTTTTCATACGTCTTATACACGCTTCTATGTAAACTTCGTTTCCTTTTATTTTTCCTTCCTTTTTTTTTTTAACTTTTCTTACTCACAAATGCCAGGAAACTGATTTTGGCCGGACATTCATCGCGCGACGGTCGCTGAGTCAGGTTGCATTTATAAACGGACTCATCGTCGACGCGATGAATCATACGCGACAGCGTTACCCAGGTCGTACGAAACTTGCTACATGGACGGTAGAGCCGGGGGTGGGTGGGTGGAGGGGGGGTCCTCCCTCCCCGCTCTCTTTTTTTCCTCTTCTTGATTTTTTTTATTATTGTCCCTCGTTAAAGCCCATGACACGCGTTTCGACGAGTACTCAATTCGCAAGCACAGAATCAGCTGATTTGCTCAAGACTCCTATGACACCTGATGAAACATCCGTCGGTGTCTGGTTCGTTATCTTTTTTTTCTTTCTTGCTCGATGAAGCTTCCCATGCGAAAATCATCAGCTCTTACAGGAGCCATTGTTTACGCAATCAGTATGGGCATCGATCCAGTCGAGTTTGCAGTCGTGTAGATCGTTGCGTGAAATCCGTGAACACGTATGATGAATATGTATGCTCTTGTAATGGAACGTGTCTCGTTTCCCTTTATTTCGAAAAACTGTCACGCTCTTTTCGGGCTTCTCTCCTGTAGCGCGATTAGGATGCGACCGATCGATAAAAGTTTCATGGAGATACAGAAAAATATTATTGATCACCCCTTATAAGACCGCCGAGGAAATGTCCGGCAGGGGTTTTTGTACGAGTACGCATGCGTGATGTGGTTTTTGAAACTTTTTAATAATTCGAAAAAAAAAATTTATACACGACGATTGCGCTTAATGCCAGCAATTTGACAGTTGGAAATAATATTTCGCGTTATGACAGTCGATGCAACCTGTCACTGTGGGTGACGCACGTGTTCGTCGTTGTCACGTGGTTTTCTGCAAGTCGAAGATGAATCGACGTAGAATGATTTTTTTAGGAATTAGTAAATTTTAGTTTGATGAAAAAAAATTTCTTAATCTTGAATTTTTTTATTCCTCACGCCTTAACCGATTACGTTTTTTTGTCAAGGCACGTAAGCTTCGAGCTATGAATCTTGCCTGGTCTCTTTATTTGTCTTTTTTTTTTTAAAGCAAAGCGTATTCTGCGCAGTCAGTATGTGTCGGTCATTGGTCCTAATGAGGAATAAAAGAACCTCCGTACTCTAACCTACTCGAGTTCCTCGATTCGGCACGCTTGCCGATTCTTCTTTACCGACTGGGAACGTAATATGCTCGTTGTTGGTAAATGAACGATTCCCTCTTTTCGAAAAGTATTTGCAAGGGTTGATCGATTATGAATTTTGAAATTTTTTTTCTCTTTGTCTTTCTTATGCTGTTTACAATAACGCGTAACGAGATGGAGATTATTTCCACGAATATTTTATATTGCGCAACGAGGCTCTCGTAACTGTGCGTGAATTTGAATGTGCGACGTCATGGTACCTGGCGAAGTAAAAGAATCAGACTCGACCAATGAGCTTCTCGCTTCGAAGGGAATCGACCAATGGAGCGTGCCGAATAGAACGAAAGGTCGAATAAAGTGAATTCCCCATAATTTAACAATACCCTCTTTTTTTTTTTCAAAATTCTTACAAAAAATTGTTTGTACTATCTCACTCACTATTTTCACCTCTCTTTGCTAACCGGTAATATTATAATTTCCAAGAAAAGCCAACTAACCAAAATTATTTCGCAACCTAACCACTCAAAGCTATCTGAAGGTTACGTGGCGCACTTTCTAACCCAATTCCGCGCGTTACCTGCTGCAAGTATTGGGCAATACGGGCCCGATACTGGGTCTAGGTTCTTTTCAAACGAGGAATACCAATTCGGATTACCACAGAGAATAGTTAATTTCAAATGGTACTTCACAATCACCCTATAGAACCCATTGCTCATTTTTTCAGACTTATATTAAATTTCTCAAAATTCTTACAAAGTCCAAATTACTTCCTCCGTGTCTATTTTCAATAGCATCCAAGTGTCTTTTTGACGATCCGAGGTCGACAAAGTTCCCGGTACCAGATAGAAAACTGGTTATTATGTATAAACAAAATTTAAAAACCACGAGGTTACGAAAACCACGGAAAACTCAACGTACTCGAGCACGTCGCGTTATTTATGCTTGAATAAAATGAATCGATGTCAGTTAAGATAATTTACAATAAAATAGTACATGAACTCCTAAAAAATTTAGCTTTTTCATTAAAGTCACCAAACGCCACTGCGTCATTGGTGCACAATGAACGTTCAACATTGGCATATACGTTTAGTGTGATATTCACTTTTTTTTTTCCTAAGATCACATAACTGCCCGGTTGTCGCGTTACTTTTTCATCGACTTTCGAAATTAGTATCAGCACCGTGAAAATTCGCGGTTCAATCGGAGCGTTTGAAGTGTCTGCAGTGAATGCCCGATACGTCAATTAGCACCGGTACAAACTGTACCGTTAATAAAAAAAAAATTCAAACATTTGACGATACGATATATCCAAAGCGGAGGTGGTAAATTTCTGGCTACCCGACGTATATAAAAAATTAGAAACTTAGAACGTTGGTACGACCGAAGGAGTAGCCGATTTCATAACGCCGTTCCTCGATCAGCGTTGCGACACCCTGTAACCCGTAATCCATAATCCGTAAATTAACGATAATTTGCATTAAAAAAGTATCGTGCATTGAAAAAAAAGAGTCAAAATACACGATTTCAAAATAAAAATCTTAAAATATATCACATACGATTTCAGGCCAGACAGGTGCGCAACTTAAAGCCGGTTTCCAATTCATTCGTTTGAATTCATAATAAAAAAAATGGGACGTTTCCCATTGATCCGTTACACGAAATTCCTCAAAACGACAAATCCCGGTTTTCCAAAAAAAAAAAAAACCGTACAGATTTACCACCGTATCACGATCTTCCAAATCCAATAGATTTACATTAACGATTAGCGTCGCGTCCCGTTCGTCGCGACGACCCTAATTACTCGTCTCTATTCCTATAGCGATCATCCTACACGACTATCCTATGTGCGTCACCAACATACAGAAATTCACAATTCCAATGTCTTAACTTAACAGTGTAATCGTTAAGATAAATATATATATATATACATTCCCGTATGTAAAACAAAACGGGCACAGTAAAAGAGAAAAAGAGAGACGGAGAGATAAAAAAAGAAAAAAGAGATCATATGCAGTATCAGGTGAGAAGGGCGCACGGGGGATTTGCGTCTCATGCAACATATACATATATATATATACACACTTATACATAATACAAATACTATATACATATATCACGTATCGTATCGTGCATATCTGCGCAGGCGCACTCTTGCCGACCTTGTGCCAAATGGCGTTTCATCCTTAGCCAGGGACACCTACCGGGCACATGATCACTACTTCTTCTATTTGGCGTAGAACCGCGCGAGAACCCGTCGCCTTAGCCGCATTGACTTTTCTACATATATATTATTTATTATATTCCTTCCATTTATCCTCCCTCGCGCTCCGCCGCCTTCTCCTTTATTACCATACTAATAATAATACTGGAAACTGAACGTTTCCTTCTCCAGTTTATTCTGGCCTATGACGGCCTTAGACGTTACTACCGCAGTGACGCTTAAATGGATGCTGGTTCGACGTTGAACGTCTCTATATAACCCAGTACCCTCAAGATTGCGGCACTTTTATTATGCCATTACGTTACGACGGGCCTCCTTCCCACTGTGGGTTAAGCTCCTTTGTTTAGGCATTGTCTAATGATAGTGGCAGAAATAACGTTTGGTTTATCTTTACAAAAATTTAGGTTAGAAATATCCACGAATTGACACCTTAGCTGTAATCAGTCGATAATTGATAAGACAATTTCTCATGACCTCGATATTAAAAATTTATCGTTATCCTTCTTTGTTTGTTTCGATAATTTTTCAATGTGCCTTTAACCCTTTTTTTTCCATTCCATTTAACGTCGTTCTGTATCTCGTTACGTTTTATCGGACACCCGATATCCTTTTACATGTCACTCTTATACTGCAAGCTCCCTGTACTTGGTTACTGTAAAAAGTTGTATTTGCACGTTTAGACGATATATACTGTGTAACATAAGTGCGGTAAGGTTTGACAACGGTCAAGCAGTGAAAGCCGTTTCCTGTGTCCGCTGGGATTTCATCAAAGATCAAGTTTGAAGTCAGATTTTAGGTTAGGAACGCAATCGATCGAGTGCATTGAGACTGGCTTGTATACCTGTATATATGGGGGAAAAAATGTATGAGTAAAAAAATAAAAAAATGGGAACGAGCGTAAAAAATAAATTTACGCGAGAGGCTTTTATGAAAAGTATGCCAAAGGCTATTTTGAGAATATTTTGAAAATTTTCAAACGGGGCTGCCTAACGAGACGTAAAGAAACACACGTTGTGACTCCGCGTTGAAATTGGCCCAAATACTGTCGACGCTTTCTTCCCACGTTTCGGCTCAGCTGTTTTTCTCCCTTCGACGGGTTAACCCTAGTAATTTTAAACCTCCCTGGCAGCCACGACATACGAGAGCTGCCGCTCCTCTTGTTGAAAACACTGCCCAATTGTTCTAACGAGATTTCTACGGCTCTCTCGATCCAGATCCAGTAATAAAGTAAGTCGTTAAAAAAAGGAACGTCTCGCTTCGTTTTCTTTTATCTGTTCCTGACGGGACGTTCGTTAATGTCCGACGACTTGACCTTGAAAACTCCACCAGAGGGGGATTCTCGAGGATAACCTTGCGGCATTGCCTTATCGCGTTACGTTTAAAGAAAATAAAAAATCCTCTCAGCCACATTAAAGCATCGACCAACAGACCCCACTGGTATTTTACTGTCGGTTTTTTTCTTTTCTTTCTTTTCTCTCGTACACCAAACGAAAATAAATTACGATATGGAAACTTCGTGTTTTATATATTCACAGTCATTTTTATTGTCTCGCGCATTTACACGCAGCGATTAATTGAACTGGAGAAAATGGTTTCCGTGTCTTTGGTTATCAAAAAACTGCATTGCCATCTGGATTAGAAAATTTGGAGATCTGTGGGTGAGCAAGGATCGATGGTGGAATTTCGAAAAAAAAAACCAACTACGATATGACGTATGGGACTGTATAATTGTGTTTCGGAAATTTGAAATTTATCATTGTACCGATTTGAAAATTTTTGTGCTATCGGTGCGATAAAAGTTTTTTTTTTCTCAATTTCGAGAATCGACGATAAACTATTGGAGCGCAGCGACGGTACGGTTAAAATGGGAACGTGGCGAATCTTGAAAAATCTTACTTCCTGCAGGTTACTTTCTCGTATGACTGCGACCACGTTTCTTCGACCGAGACAGGATTAAATAATATATCGTATCGCAATGGCCTCGAGCCGTCGTTCCACCATGGCGATATCGACTAGCCGAGTGAAATTTGAAAGAGAGGGCCTTCCCCGGGAGTTCTGCGGCTCCCTTCACACCAGACTTTCATATCGCAACTCGACATTTTGGGCATAAGAGACTCGTGGCCTCGATAGAGACGAACTGCGCGTGCGCGTGCGTACGGCAAACGTCACACGTTGTGAAAGGGGGGACCGGTTTGGGGGTAGGAAAGAAAGCTGGAAAGAAAGGTGTGGGGGGGAAAAGGAAATTTATACCCGGTGACTCTTTACGTATGTTTCGTTACTTTTATCCGGACGTTTACTTAAACGGTGGCATTTTTTTTTCACATCGATTACCCATTACGAACTACTATACTCGCGATGTTCCAGGGCAACGTGTAAAGCGGACTTAATTGCGAAACTTGTAAATTTTTAAATACGCGAATACGGTGATTAATGTATTGACTTTTTTTCCAAGTAATTTCGCCTGTCAAATGAAGTTTTTATTAATAGCTAAGTTCTTTGCCAGCAGTCGATTTACCTTTATGTAACGTCAATATGAAGTAATGCAATGTAAAAAGAAATATATATATATATATATATGTAAATGGACAGCGTTGACCAATATGTATAATATTAATGTTGCTGACAAATGATAAAAATTGTAAATATTTAACAATATTTTACCTGACGGTGCATCGTCGACGATACCTCGTGTTTTTTTTTTTTTTTTTTAACGATCCCTTAAACAGAATGACTCCACACTGTGTTCTAATCGGCTCTGAGCAATGTATATAATGCAAGGATAGAATTCCTGTGGTATAAATAAAACGTCGCGTCATTAAAGTAAAAGTGGAAATCGCAGCATTCCTGCTTTACAAATACAAGCTTCAGACATTGACCGTCGTGGTGGTTTAAAATATTAATGCAAAGAAAGAAAAGATCAAATAGATGGAATCTACGATCTCGATCTGATCGAAGTGGGGGGTACATTTAATAGTTGGTTAAAGGAACTGTAAAAAAAAAAAAGAAGTCCGACTCTGCCATAAGTTAATTCAAGTATCCAGTCCGTTCTTAACTGGGAATTAAATTACAGGCATTTCCGAGCCACGGAAATAACGTGCGATTAAAGCAGAGCTGACTGAGACTTTTTAACTATTAAAATCAACGTATCCGCAATCTCTGATGGATACAGAAAATTACGTTATCCTGAATACCTCGAGCATCCTTAATTTTGATAAAGATTGTATCTACATAAATTCTCACTCGAACGACAAAATTTGAATGATAAAAGAAAAAGTAGCTATTAAAAATAATTTTTCTCGTTGGTCGATACCTACTTTAATTACGTTGACTGATTTCGTAATGACTGCTGTAACTATGGATGAACATACGGAAATTCTATTTCAAGATATGACAATACTGTTGGATGATTTTTTTTTTTTTTTTTCATGGATCATCGGCTCCGATCAATCGATCGATTTTGAATCTGCATACAATAAGGTTATATGGATGATCGATGATGAGTTTATGGGTTCGCGCAGATGACGGAGATCGTTCTTCGATGCGATGACTTTTAATGGGGAGGTTTGGTCGACAGTTTAATGATTATTTGGGATGTCATAAATTTTGGGACACTTAAATTCCTTTTGATTCTTATCGTCAATTGGTCACCTTGAAAAAGGATTAATTCCACGATGTTTATTGGCTGTTCAATATAGCCCGTAATTTGTCTGGTCATCGGTTACCCATCACGTCGCTTACCTAAAAAAATTAATAGCCCATTACAGTTGTTATTCCCCTGCGACACAAGATACCTTCGATACGCAACAGACACAGTAATACGTATTAATATCTCAATATGTGCTTAGCCTTATAAGAAAATACTGATTTTTAGTATCGCTCAGTAATAATTAAGCTTGAACAACAACGATTTCAAGCGAGCTGAATTGACGAAATTGGATTTAAGAAATATTTTTCATTAGTTACAATGACACTTGACATGAAATCATAATACAGAAGCTGATTTTTGTAATCGGATACTTACCTCTTTTATCTGTGAAAAATTTTTTTCTTATCATTCGTACTTATTCAGATTTTCAATAATCTGTTAATTGATTTGCCGAGTCATTTTGGTGATAAGAATTTAATTGGTACTAAAGTAGCAAGAAATGATTAGTGGGAATCAGTGTTACGCGTTGTGTGATTAGAAAAAAAAAAAAAAACACCAGGAAGTCTAATCTAAAATTGTAGAATTTATTGATAATACACAAGGAGGGAGTGTGTGTTATCGATAAGTCAAGAGTCCCTATTTTGATTTTTAGTCTAATCTCACTTGAATGATAATCAAATTTAATGATTAGAAAAACATCCAGCAAGTTTAACCAAAAATTTCCCTTGTCCACGAAGGCTTTCGATTGATTAATAATTCACAAGTAGCCCCAAACTCAATTTCTGATCAGTTTCATTGTAGTCAGAGTGCAAGGGTCACGATACGAGATAAGAGTGTACCGGCTGAATAAACATGACAAATACAAAGTCTAGCACAGTTTGCCATTGAGATATGAACGCAGGTAGCAAAACTCAAAGTTTATTTAAAACAGTTGGCAAGCGCGCATAGCTCGTGACTGAATTAGCCTGCGAATCATTCCAAATTTTGGATTCCTATTAGGAAAAGTAATAAAACTTTCTTATCTGATAGCATTTAGCGAATATTGATGATTAACCAGATTCTGTTTTTTTTTGCAGCAACTCTCCTTCCCATCCACACAGTCCAATCATGGATCTGCTGGATTCACCTTTAGCCTTTCGGGTAATCAGGACATCGAAGGTCCTCAGGGTGGATTCGAATGTGTCCAACAAACTGGTCCCAAGTAAGTATCCTTCGAATTGATCTGTGTCTAATATACATATACTCTACGTATTACATAACTAACTTATAAGACATACATAAAGATTGGTTGTAATCGGCAAGCTTTGTTAATTGATAAAATTAATTTTAATAAAAAATCAGTTTAGGTCAATTGACTATAGTATGTTAACGTCACAACCAAGAAGAGGGATTTGAACGTCCAAGTACGAAGTGGAAGGGAAAAATTTATTTATAGAAAAAGGTCAGACAAGAGTGGCCGATGGGGTCAATTAAATTGGCTCCAGTGATATTTATTATATTTTTATCAAAATTATTTGGCGATCAGCTGTTCAGTCAACGACGTAAGATAAGGCCGCTGAGGGATAGTATCAAAACAGAATAGAGAAATAAACAGAGGGGAACGACGGTGAAGCAGCGTTGATAAAGATAAGAAAATACGCGTAGTAACGTTACTTATACAAGCAAGAATCAAGAACGCGAGGGGCTGCGATTTCGATTAGGCAAAACGTGTAGTTTGTGGTTTTTCTTCACGGATGATCGAAATCGCCCCCGTTACTTTGTTTCGCTCATTAATTAACCAAACGGGACATTCGTCAGAGCGTGATCTCCCGTCATCCTGTTAAATTGTTGTAGCTTAATAAGAAAAGAAAAAAAAAATAAATTTGATCTTTCCTTCAGGAGTTTGGAGAGTCTCGGCGCGTTGCCGTGCAAAATGCGGATACAGGCCAACGACGACGTCTACGAGACAACCAGGCACAGGATGGCCGTGGCCGAGGAGAATAGCAAGAACAAATGGTAAAGATAGACAAAAATATTGGGACATATGAAAAAATCATCTTTTTAACGAACTCCAAGGAATATTATTTTTTTTACCTGACCCAAGTAATAAAAGACTTGGTTGGAGTTGGTCGTGACGTAGCTCTGAGGTCTGGGTCGGGGTTGCTGATTCGTTTAGTCTAGTTATGGTCAAGGTCTAAGGAAGTTATGACTCTGCGACCAGTACAAGTAATCCGCTGAAGTAAAAGGCCAACTTCATAGGAACGTGTGATAGTTATCGTTATTAGATAATTTTCATATTATAAGGATTAACGCGTGATAAGGCCTGACTCTAAGAAATTATTGTTTTACAGCACCAGGGTGATTAAAGCAAATCAATCGGATATCGGACGCAAAGTGAAGGTGAAAGGAAACGGAAGGACGATACCACCTCCAGCTAGTGCCAGGCATCGAGATTCCGCGATTGCTCCAGCATCATCCAGCATCCAGCCGTCCAGGCTCTCTTCTTATAAGCCAGTACCTAGTAATCCTCCCACTGTCAGATCCCAGCCCGAGAAGAAGGTGCCCGACATTGTACGGAGGCCACTGAAGTAGGTTGAAAAATTTAACCTTGTAGTATCTTTTCTTTCCTTCTCTTGGTCTCTTTGAACTTGTTTGCTTTTTTTCGGCTTCGCATCTCATTCACTGTTTTTCTTCTTACAACAGGGAGCGGCTTATACATCTACTCGCTCTGAAGCCTTACAAGAAGCCTGAGCTGCATGATCGCCTCGTGGTCCGAGGTACCGTATGAATCTCGTTACACGCCGTTTATCATTTGAATCCTGAGGTTGCAGAGTTAGCACCGAGGCCCTTGTCATTTTCTTCTTCCAGAAGGTGTCAAGGATCGCGAGCGATCCGCCATGATGACGATACTCAAGCAGGTGGCCTTTATGAGGGACAATACCTACCACCTACACAGGCACGTGTGGAACGACGTGCAGGAGGACTGGCCGTTTTATACTGAACAGGAGAAGGCGATGCTAAAGAGACGGAAGCCACAGAATCTGACACCACCAGGTTCCAGCGACGGAGGATCCAGTGGCAAGTATCCACTTGAATAAATCCTTGTATACTTGGGAATCATTTTGAAAAGTCCTTGAAAGAGATGTAACTGTCAGACGAGGAGAGTTGTGTCAGGCGCACCTGGTAACGTAAGTTGATTTTTATTAAACAGGGAGTGGACAGTCACCAAACTCTACCCATCCAGGATCACCGCCGGCGATCACGGCGCCACCCCCGAGCGTCCTCGCGTCCAAGAGACCGGGTTACTACCAGGGTAGCGATGGTCTTCAAACGAAAAGACCACGGATATCGCATTATCGTAAACCTGAACCGAACTCCACGTCTAGCACCGTGGATAACGGAAGGACGACGCTTGGTGGAAATAGTGTCGGCGGAGGCAACGGAAGTGGCGGTACCGGCGGCGGCGGCGGCGGCGGCGGCGGCGGCGGCGGTGCTGGTGTCGGTAGTGGTAACGGTGGTGGTGGCGGTAACGGCGGCAGTGGCGGTGGCGGAATAGGAAACAGCGGTGGTAGTGTTGTCAGCGAGAACAACAGCTGGGACCAGAGATCGCAGCATCGCGACGGCGACCGGGCCGAGTACCGGCCCGAAAGAACAACAAACAGTGAAGTGCTACGTGGCAGCTACGGCGTCGGTAAACCGTGCCTGACGCCGACCAGTGACAGTGAGGACGTCAACCATACCGCGCACCCTAGTAGCAACCCGAGCGGCAGCCATAATTCGCATAGTAGTCTAACGACCCATAGTAGTCAGATTGGAGGCAGCCACTACGGGGGCGGCAGTAATAACAATAAGTCGTCGGTGTCCTCGACGACGTCAGGCGTCGGTGAAGCCAGTGGTGCGGTAGTGAATTTCGTGAGATCAAGCAGTAGTGTGTCTGGCTACGGTGCAAGTCCCAACGGAGTATTGGCCGACAGGAGGGACCGGGAACGCGAACGGGAACGTGACCGGGATCGCGGCGATAGGGATTCCAGGGACATCAGGGAGATTAGGGAAAGAGAGAGAAATACGACTGCTGTCAACTCCTACAACGATCTGTCTGGCTCTGCCTATTCTGCCAGCAACGCTGGAAACGGAACCGTCTCTTCTTCCTATGGACCAGTTTCGCCTACCTCCGATAGCTCCAAGACGTCCGAGTATCCCGACTACCTCACGTGAGTCCGTCGCGGTTATGTATCTCCATGTGGAGTATCAGATCCTATTTTAGAAAATAAAAATAAATCCTTCCTTTCAGATACTACACGACGATAAGTAGTGCCGAGCAAAGAAGGCGCTACAAAGCCGAGTTCAACGCTGACTACGAAGAGTACCGAAGATTGCACACCCAGGTAGCCAAGGTTTCAAAGCGATTTGCTCAGCTCGAGGAGAGGCTGAAGCAGGAGATGGCATATGGGAACTACGAAAGATCTGAGGTGAGTTTTTACGTTGTTTGATTCAGCAATAGGCACGCGCCAAGGTAGTCAAGGGAAACTGAAGCTCAGGTTTGAGCGAGTCAGACTGGGCTCAGAGATCTTTTAGGAAAGTTGAAGAAAACAAATTAGTAATAGAATTAACCGAGAACGTATCCTCTAAGTCATATGAATTATGTGTGCAGGAAATAAAGGAACAAATTTTGGAAAAGTACAACGAGACGAAACGCGACCCAGTTCACCAAGAAACGAAACGGCGATTTCACTATCTCCACGAGAAGCTGAGCCACATAAAACGGCTGGTCCTGGAATATGACACGCAAAACGGAAATGCCGGTGGCGGAAGTGGAACTGGTGGTAGTAGCGGCGCTGGAGGAGGCGGTGTCGTCGGCATGGACGTCGACAGTTTGCACTACTGACACAAGCTAAAACAGCCGCTTCTCGTATCCTGTCTCTTCTCGGTTGTCAACAAATTGCTGTCGACATTACTGCAGAATCTGCATTTTATCGGCATACTACAAGGTTAACTTTATCCTCGATACGGTTCGAATTGTTCCTGAGGCGTCCTCTCGAAGACCCCCCAAGACGCCGGTCCACGTGGGACCTCGATGCTCATTATTTTCGTATCGCGTCCGATCCAAGAAGATGGTGAAGACAACGACGAAATGATTACTATACACGTATATAATGTATCTGTACACGTACACGCGTCGTAGCAACAAATTCTGCTCAAGCACCATCGACCTTCGCGAGACCGACGGCGCACACGAGCCCAAACCACGGCCGAGGCTGTCGGAGCCCACGAGACGCACCAATGTCGGCAAAGGCGCCGGAAGACAATCGGAAGTCACGCTCGCAAATGCCACGAGCGGTCAGCAAGAACTCCATCCGCACTACGATAAGAAAAAGCTGCGTAGCGTCCAAGACTGTTCAGTGAAGAAAAATGTTAAGTAAACTATATAAGTAATTACAGTACGCCACGTCCAAGTGTCCAGATTAGTAGTTATGCGTTTGTGTGAGAGGGTCCAAGGAAAAAGGGTTTACCGCGTGTTCACCAGGAAGCGTCCCCCCCCCCCCCCCCCCAGTCCTTCTCCAAGAGAAGTAGCACAGGAGAGTAGCGTCAGATAAATGAATGCCGCCCCTACTGTTCGCGCCC
Organism: Calameuta pygmaea; assembly: GCA_031762395.1. Taxonomy (NCBI): domain Eukaryota; kingdom Metazoa; phylum Arthropoda; class Insecta; order Hymenoptera; family Cephidae; genus Calameuta; species Calameuta pygmaea. The sequence continues at coordinate 9,388 of JASANN010000647.1, read as the reverse complement.
TTATATCCTATCGTCTGGTACCAATATCAAGAAAGGTTTATCACTAATTCTAAATCATATCAAAAAAAAAAAAGATAATTAACCGCGAACGTGACACAGAAAAAGCTTCGTGGCGCTTGCGCAGTCCTTTGGAAACTTTTTCGCCTATCATTGCGTCCTTCCTCCTTCGGATGATCCTGTCGCAATTTCTCGGAATACTTTTCAATGATCTTGTTTCGTCGGGGAATCACCTTTTTATAATCGTTCGTATCACACGACCCGAGTAAATAGGAAGTATGGCATACCGTGTATTTTTCTCGCTAGAATTCTAATTTCGGCGCGACGCGTTCAGTGGCTAATTGGGGATAATTATGAAGTAGGAAAAAGGCTTCGCGACATATATGCACATCATTATTTTCCTCGATTATCATACGGGCGATGGAGGGGAAAGTAATTAATTTAAAAGGAAAAAAAAAAAACAAATATTACTTAATCCGTTTGAATGAGGGATGTACGCGCATATTCGAAAGACACAAATACACGTGGATACATGTAAACACGCTTCCACGCATACGTCGCGCGAAACGCGCTTGTTTCGGAATTTGGCGAATCCGCCGAAACAAAAAAAAAAAAGAAAGAAGTAAATGAGCGTTAAACGTTAACAAAAAAAAAAAAGCCAACAAGGAGCGATCGAAGTTGATCGAAGTGATCGGATGAGATATATGGCAATGTGATCTTGTCCAGATTGTGTATATTGAGTAATATAAATATTTTAATAATTTTAATGATAGCGATTAATTGAGTAACATTATTAATGATAGTGACATTCATTGTAATTCATAAATAACAATTTTAAAAAGAATATCGAAGTTAGGTTTAAAAAAAAATGCGGTTGATGATTATAACGATGTGATGCGAAAGAAATATGATAATGGGGGGGTAATGACAATGTTCATGATTAATTACGGTTATGATTACGATGATAATGAGGATAGCGGCGACGATCATAATGATTATGAATAACGAGAGATAGATGATAATGATGAGAACAGTGTACAGGCATACCATCATATTTCGCTTGTAAACTTATACTTTATTCGTGTAATTAATTATCATTACTATGATTACTCTTTCGGATACACAGTCGGTATAGCGAATAGCCAATAAATACGTGACGTCACGGAATGCGCCGAACACTGTCAAAAGCGATGACCAAATGTTGTTATCATCGAAAAAAAAAAAGAAACTTCCTCGAACGAGCATTGAACAGCCACGCGGTGCCAATTTTTGTCGAATCCTTTTCTTTCGTATCTTTCACTATCGCATATTCACGTAACATGTATGTGTACCAGTACTGGACAAGTTTTTCGTGAACGTTTAAAAAAAAGCCCGACCAATTCTTCGTGAGCGTTTGTTCGTTCCTTATATCGATGTCCTCTTTCATGACGTCCAGACGCTCTTCGGAGTCACCCTGTATATATATAAATATGTCGGCACGCCTTCCGTTCGTACTGTAGACGTTAATCGGTTCAATGCTTGTGTTAAAAAAAAAACCTGAAATTAACAAACAAGCGACGTGACTCTGCCGTTCCGTGGTCGACCCGAGTGTAAAGAATTACGAAGATAGGCAAACGCGGGGACGATTATTCCTCGTTTGAAGTAGGTTTAACGATTACCGCGCCAATAGGAAGGAAACGGAAGTACGAAAGAAGGAAAAAAATAATTATAACACGTGTATCATAAGTAGAATGTGCATGGACGCACTCTCACGCTATCGCGTGCCTATGATGCTTATTTTCATTGTTGCTCATCGAGTCCGACACTCTCCACCCGCTGAACTTAGTTTGATAACAGACAATGTCCGTAGAAAAGTTAATTATACATTTTTTTTTTTTTCAAAAATCGCGAAATTATATAAACTCCATCTCGCTCAGCCCCAAGTCACCCCTTTCGAGCCTCCGTCAGTGGCGTTAAATATCAGAACAGTGATCGGGAACAGCAAAGAGAGACCGTTGGGCGAGTGTTAAATATAAGAGAAAAAGAAAAGAAAAAAAAAAGAGAGAAAAGATGATACGATGAAAAATTAAAAAGATCCTACGAATTTAAGGATAATGTTACCGCGTTACTCAGAATTTTAGTATGTTACCGCACAACGATGCGTTTTCTTTGTGTTTACATTTTTTTTTTTTTTCCTTTATCCGTAAGATTTTCTTTTTTCGATTTCTCTTTCGTTTTGTTTCTACTCTTTTTTTTTTATCGGCGCCTCCGAACTGACTTAGCCGTTAGACTTGTTAGGTCTTTTGCCCTATGGCGACGCATTCGACTGAGCTCGCATGCGCGCATCACGGACGCGGGCGTTCATAATTTAAAAAAAAAAAAGATAAAACGAGTGAAATTAGCCTTTTTTGAGAAACGGACTTGCTACGATTTTATACGTGTGAACGATTGAACGTATGGCACAGTGGAACAGTCTCGCCTCGTTGCGTGCGCTGCACCTTGTAAATGAATAAGGATGACGCGCATCATTGGAATCCGTGCGTTTATTTATAAATGAACGAATGAAAAAATATATATATACACACATATACATATATAAATATATTCGCGCATACGCATATGTATAAAGGTTGACTGTACAATTAACCGTGATACGCAATGAGAAGGGATAAAAGAAGAAAAAAAAAAAGAATAGAAATTTTCAAATAAAGATTAATCAATGGGTGCATATTCAATGTATTCTTTTCGAAGATAAAGGACGGCGACGCGACGACAATGAGAATGACGATGACAACGATTATGGTTATAATGACGTTATCATACTTTTCATTTATTTCTTTGTTCCACTCGCCGAGTATCATCCAGACACTTTTGTGTCTCTCTTTGTTCATTAGATCGCACTTTCTCTCTCTCTCTCTCTCTCTCTCTCTCTCTCTCTCTCTCTCTCTCTCTCTCTCTCTCTCTATCTCTGTCGATCCTCCTCTTACTCTCGTATCTTGCAGAACTTAATAAAATAAACTATCAAATACGAATGGTGGTCTTACTTTAATCTGTCTCTGTCTCTTTCTGTTGATCCTTAATCGCGAGAAAGCAAAAATAAAGGAATTCAATGTCAAATAGAAAATTAAAAAAGTTAAGCAAAAACCAAAGCACGCGGAGAGTCTCTCCCGAGTATGAATTCCCCGACACTGTGCCATACGTCGTCATGGGTCGTCATGCGTCGTCATACGTCACGCGTATGCTCATTGATCGTCAGGAACAAATATTGTCCTAACGAAGAAAAGCCGAGAAGCTCATAGTTACCTGATTAATAAAAGAAAAAAGAAAAAAGAAAGAAAAGTACCAGTCATTTGATTCGTTAAAGGAAACTTAGTCGCTTAACGCTTCTCCCTTTGCTCGTGTCCGTTGAACGAAGAGGAAAAAACAAAAAGTGAACCAAAAAAGAGGATAGAAAAAAAAGATAAATATTTCAGGGACGCATCAGTCGCGCGAGACAAAGAATATTTGCGAGGTACGGAGCTACGGGAATAATAAAAGAAACAAAGAAAAATTGAAAATAAGCTTAAGCCTAACCTCTAAGTCTAGCTTTAACCGTAGTCTGGCGGGTGCTTTTACTTCGTTTATACGCGAACTCCGTTCCGGTTCTATTCCATCGTTCCCGTTATTGATTCAAAAATCAATTCGAGATTAAAAAATGTTTATTCCCTCCCGTTCTTGAGTATCCATTTATACACGAGGTAAAGGACCCCTGTTTCCAGCATATCAGTTCGGTTGATTCGGGAGCACGTGCTGTCGAATGTGACACTTCGTTCTTACTTTAAAACTTAAAAAGAAAAAAAAAAACAAATCAAGTGCCAATTGTAGCGTGTTGAGCGTGAGAGAATGTCGATACGATTATTTGTAGAGATTATTACGTGCATTAAAATACAATGATGCAGCGAAGTGGCGTCTGCGGTTCCTCGACGTGGGACGATCGGCCTAATAAATGATTAGCGGCTCCTTTTCGAAATTATAAAAACAAAATTAATTTCACGGGGAGAGAGAGAGAGAGAGAGAGAGAGAGAAATTTTTTTTTTTCAAATTACAAAACTTTATAAATTGCCCATCGTCCTCGCGACTTACCGCGACGCAACGAACCATCGATAATAACGAAACGATATAGGTATATAAATATATATATATATATATATACACGCGTACGTAAACTAATAAATAAATAGGAAAATTTGTATAAAAAAAATTATTGTGAATTTCAGTCGGTGTAGAGTGACATTAGCGAGCTTTAGTTTTCATTCTTTTTCTTTTTCTTCTTTCACTACCTCTCGTCTCTTTTTCTCTCTCTTTATGTATATTTATCTCGATTCACTCAATCTGTTTACTTAACGGGGCATAACGAATCACGTATTCCCAAAATCGCTTGACCTGTAAGTGCTCGGAGCTCGGCCGTTTATTGGATTGAGGCGAAAGGAGAAAATTTTGGAAAAAAAATAATAATCATGCTGAGCAAGGGGCGGGGGGGAGGGGTGTGCTGGTACGCAGATGCATTATATTACTACTAATTAATATTAAAGTTACTATAATTATTACCATAATTCGTATGACTCTCGATAATCAAAGAATCCGCATATATACAGGTTTGTACATAGATTTTTACGAAATGTCACGTTTCAAATGACATTTATATGAGCGAGTGTATGTGGTGTGTGATAGTTACGTGATATGGCGCGCGGGTGCGTGTTTTGCATGGGGATGTACATAGTGAAATAGAGATAAAGGAAGAAAAAAAAACGCGTTCCGTATATATACATACATTTACCAAGAGGGGCGCGGGCGCGGCTTTAGAGCATTATAGAAATTCACGTGCCTAAAAATTTCGCGAGATGAGAGAGAAGGAAAAAGCAGCGAAGGGGGGAGGGGGTTGAAGGAGAGAAATAAAAAAAAATTGAAAGAGAGAAAAAAAAGTGTGTAAAGCAAAGGAGAAGAGAAAGGGGTAAATAGCGAAAAAAAAACGAAAAGCAAAATATGAAATTGACGTAATCAAAAAAAAAAAAAAAAATTATTTGAAACACGAAGGGCCATTATTGTGGTAAAAAATTACCGTCTCCCTCCCTCCCTACCACCATTCACTCCCCTCACTAAAAAAATTATGTAGAATATTTTTTTTTTATTTTGGCAAACTCGCACTCTACCCCACGTCATATCGGTAGCTCTGCTTTGTTTTTTTTATTTATCTTTTCTTTTTCTCCTTTTATTTTTTTGCCTTATTAACGTAATTGCCAATTAACGTCCAAATCGTATTCTTATTTCTGTGTATGTAAATTCTATTCTGCCATTCGTCGTCGCAGGGATCCTATGCGTAGCTGATAGTGGTTCGGTGGGATTGATAAAGAGAGAGAAAGAGAGAAAGCAAAAAGCAAAGAAAAATAATATATTTGAGAAGGAGATTGTAGGAGGGGAGGGGAAAAAAGATGAAGAGAAATGAGGTTGCTTGAGTTCGTGCACCCCCTTCCCCCCTCTCCACCTCACCATAGCCCATCTGTCCTCCCTCCCTCCCTCCCTCCCCTCACGCCCTGTTCAGTTATCTTTTATAAAGGATTCGCATTGCTAAAATAAGATCGTAGGAAACAATGATGTATCGTTCTACCAAGTCAAGTGCATTACGTAGTTAATAACCGACATAGACAATTACGAGCGTGGCTTTGCGAAAACGGAGCTGCTGGTAACAATTTTGAGAAATCGCACAGGAAAAATCATTCGTTATTGGCTTTTCCGTATTTTCGCATAACTTCGAACAACTTATTATCCCGTAGATCGAAGAACGATATACGATATTATTCTTTGCTACGTGGAGCGTTGTACTTTAGATAATATATATATATATATATGATTATGTATATTCGCAATCCGCCATCGTCTGCCGCCGCGGTGGCCAAATTTAATTCGGGGCGACGTGGATGAAAAAAAAAAGAAAAAAAAATATCGATTAAACGTGCCGAAATGTGTGAATGCGTTTTTTGCGAGTTGGTTGCGAGAGCGTTATGCATACGTTATACATATATATATTTTTTTTGTTTCGTCTTCATACCGTGAGATAAGGAAAGAATCGCAGAGAAAGGACGTACGTTTTCGCGGTTGCATATACCGAGGATAATTTTTATTTTTTTCTCTTTATCTTTATTTTTTTTAATTTTGTTGTTCGCCGTTTACGGCGTTACGTGACGTCATAGCGAATGCCCGAACGACAGAAAAAGGCGCTTGTTGTTCTCATATTTTTATTGCTTTTGACTGTGATGCTATATATATATATATATATATTACTATTACATGTACGTAGGCATGTGTGCATATGACATGTGCAGTACAGGTATATGTACTATTCTATGTGTATAGTATATACGTGCCTATATATATGTATATACATGTATATTCCATATTTACTCTCATAGAATGACATTTTGGGACCGTGGTGATATGTCGAATTCCATTTTTGATTTTTCCTTTCTTTTTTTTTCGCAATACATTCGCACGGGCACGCAAATAATTTATTCTTTTAATTTCTCGCTATGTCCTTTCTCTGCTTTCTTTTTCTCTTTTTTTTTTGGTCGCGCTCGAGTTACGTATCGGATAACGACGAACGCGACGCCGTCAAAGTGAAATGACTTTATTGCCTTTTTTTTTTACTACGAATTTTCATCTCGATCGAGAGACTCGAAAATTTGGATATGCGACGTTGCGATCGCGTTCGTGAAAAAAAAATTTATCGATCGAGACGATCGTCGGGATCGAAGATCAATCCGGGTATTGAATTAAACTCGGTGCAGTTTAAAGAGAAATGCGATAAACGATTATTTGTTTCTTACGAATAATCTCATATCACGTATGACGCATGAAAAAAAAAAATAAAAAAAATAATAAAGCCTGTACAACTTTCTCGCACTATGTAAAATCAAGCCGTTTACTATTTTTTAAGTGTATCACGTGGATGCCTGTGTGTGAGTGAAACCTTTATCGATTTAAGGGCGAAGAGAAAAGAAAAAGAAAAAAAATAATATGACTAGCACGTAAAGCAAAGATATTCCTGACTCTTTTATCGATGACGACTGCATTGCTCCCCTGACAAAGGCTCGTATATTCATTATACAGTTGTATTTGCAATTATTACCTATATTATATTCATTAATTAAATAAAGAAGATTATATTATTAATAAAAGATGATAAATATCGTAGGTGAATGATTAAGAGGAAAGAGCTGAAAAGATAAGTATGCTCTTCGAGGAAATGAAAGCAAACAAGATTATAAAGAAAAAGAAAAAAAAAAAAATGTGTTTGTTCACTCGTATCGTTCTTCGAGCTCTCCCCTTTTATGTTTCGTTGCCTTTCTAGGATGCGCAATTAATATATGTTGATAAAATCATCCCTATTATTATTATTATTACCACTATTATATATATTATTGCTATTATTATTACTGATTATTATTATTATTATTATTGATTATTAATTAATGTTATTATCGTCAATATATGTAACGCGTGCAGGAAGCCGTCGAATAAATGGCTGGCAAGATGAAAAAAGAAAAATGAGAATCGAAATCGGGGTTTAAGTGGGTTAGTGTAAAGATAAAATTTTGAAAATGAGTTGAAAAAAATTTCTTTTGACATGAGAAATGGTTTTGCGTGGATTTGAAAAAGAAAAATTGGCGCGGAGGATCGCCAAAGGTTGTACATACATATAAAGGTGGTAGAAAAGAAGGATCCTCCGCTCGAACAGATATGAAGGTGAGGCCTTTGTTTCTTGACGGCGAAGAAAGAATGAAAATTGTGGGTGGTGGGGATAAAAGACAAAGAATGTGTAACAAAGTATGTTAAGATGGTAATTTAGACGAGTTATCGAAGTCACGTTCAGGTTAAAGATAAAGTCTGCGGAAATTTTATTCGACGGCTCGCGACTGTTCGATACGTAAACGGATTGTCCCCGGTATGCTTTAATGTGGAACCATTATCTTTTTTTTTTTTTTTTCGATTATCGTATGTTTACACGTTAACGTCTGCGCTTCTGTTTTACTCGAGAACTTATGGTATTACGATGGCGATGATAATTATGACGACGATGATGACGATTGATGAAAAAAAAAATACACAAAAAAAGAAAATAACGGATTATGTATAAAATGTATTTTAAGCGAGGAACAAATTTACATTTACACTTACGGTTACGACGGTGCAGTAACTGATGTGGGTTGTGCGTAACATACGTATGGTTTTGGACAGAGTCCATCGGGACTGACGAATTTCTTCATTTATTTCTTCCTTCTACGTGTATCGGGTCTTTGCGTCCCTCGTTTCGTTCTGGATGATTTGCTTATGGTTGATAGTTTTTATTTATCTGATTTCACAGAGCAAATAAAATCTTGTCTTTATTGTTTGTTAACGCCGTATGCTTCTTTATGGTGAAAAAATTACTGCTAGAGATTTGTCACGACTTCATTGGTTTCAACGTTCAGTTTGTAGGTTAATTATATTTGGAATTTTATATTGTCTATGTATTGAGGGACCTAAGGACTTAATATGGTGGTTAATTTGTTTCGGCCTAGATCTGCCTTCCCTTATGATCCTTTTACTCACCTCGAGACCTGACGTTTCTCGAATCGATTTTATCATCTTCGGAATAAAGAAAACGATGGAGAAGCTATCGCGGGTCGTTGGCGAAGGAAGGTTTTCGCCGAAACGCAGTTGTCGGAACCCTCGATTGCTCTCTCCAAATCTTTGTGTGTATAGTCCGGGTCGCAGTCTCGCTACAGCGGCGGCCATGGACTATAAGTTATTAAAATATTTATTTAAACGACTTGCCAGATTCATTGCACATTATACACTGAGAATGATAGATTCGACGGATATCCGTTGATCAAACGGATTAACGTATGAGTTGCATAGCTATTAAGAGCGAAGTTTCACGAGATATTGATGTATATATTTTAAGTTTGTATTATAACTCCCCCACTTGATTTGTATGAAATGGAGATATCATTAAAATGATGATGATAAATACCGAAATTCTTTTACTTTTACTTCCTCTTCCGCTCAAGCCAAGGCCTACGAAGAGAAGAAGAATAAAGCCTGATTGTGAAAGAGGTGTAAATTGTTTTCCTCTTTTCGTTTCTCCACATTAGCATACATTTAACGTACTGAATACAGCGAGGGGACTTTGTTCAAATCTGCATCGAGAGATGGCGCTTGCGCAGCCGGGTGACTGTTGCCAGAGATGAGTAGGGAGATGCACAACGCTGCGATTTTAGGCGATACCAAAATCATGGCGCTAAATCGCAGCGGCGAGACTGGAAGTAGGGTCTTGTGGACATCGCCTCCGTCGACAATGCGAATTCCGTCGTAGCCGAGCGGAAGGTGAACACGA